>JASGXE010009891.1:0-43948 GCA_030068105.1 Sinentomon sp. SZTP_YWyxl
AAGGGTTTTTATGCAACTCAAAGAAGGCATGCGATAACAATAGTACGCCATTGTTAAGGAGGCAGCACATCTGTAATGTTCCTCCTTGCAAACAGCGCAGCAATGGATGTGAGAAACAAATTGAGGACAAGAATTTTAATAACTTTCACGGAAGAAGGAGAACTGAACAAAATAGCGAGAAGTTTTCGTAAGCTTCCATTTCGTAGCTTCACCCGCAGGCTATACACTAACTTTGGAAATATTCTAAAAATTATAAGGCTTTCAAAAATCCGATGATGATCTGTAGTTTGCCTTTGCTTTGAAGCCCGAACATGGAACCTTGAAATTATCACAGTCAACAGCTGCAGAGAGGTCCAATCATCTGATGTTCACATCAAATTTCCCCCTGCATTTCACGTACTTTGCGTTGAGTAAGGTTCTGGTTAATAAAACGTGTGTCATAAAACAAAAATAGTGCACGGATTGCACGCAACGAAAATGAGCTCCCGCCAAACAAGCTGTGCCACAATTGGTGAACACGTGAAAAATGTTGGTGGATGTGCTCAAGTTGTTCGGCGCACACTTCAGAAATCTGCCCCTGGCAAACAAACTGCGCTGCAATGTGCCTGAGCAATGGAAGTACGTGTTGCATATGTAACGAATTAGTTAGGGGCACTTTTCAGAAGTTGTTTCGGCACAGTAATTTTAAATTTTTTTTCGTCTGCATTCCCCACTGCAACTCACCCTCAAGTTCAACTCAACAACCAATTAAATGGATAAATTTGCGTTGCGAAAATTTCATTTCTATGCACAATGCTTATTCCTTTTCCACCGTTGCATTGAAAGATGCATCCGTTCGTTGAATTTACCAGTTGAACCTGAGGGTGAGTTGCAATGGAAAATACGGCCGTTAGAGTTGCAATGTGCAGCATTGTGTTGCCGAACATGGAAGAATTCTGCTGTTCATGCTATGGATTTGTCGGTATCACCTTTTTTAAGCAGGACGTTCATAATTCGATTAGGCGTAAACCTGGTACGCTTTATGCCAAAAATATCACTGAATACGAAGCCGTTGTTATGCCTCCGGGATATTTGAAAGGGAGCTTTTCCGAGACCACCGCCCTTTATAGCGTGGAGGACAACAACAAGCCGTGGACTCATCTGTCTCAGGGAACTCGAAACATCACATTCTGCCGTTAAAATGTGACAATTGCGTGGAGAGCGATTGAGAACATTGATGAAAGTTAGTCATCCTAACACAGGGTTTCAAAAATAACGTTCCAAAAGTGGAGCTGTAATTCACACTTTTTTGTTCTAATCAACAATTTGAACGGATCAAAATTCATCCGATTACAAATCTGGCTTCAATGAGATTTGTCATTGCTCACCGAATATACGAAATTCTGTTGCTAACTCTGACCGTTTATCAGGAGATAATCTGGCACGACCGCAGAAGAGATACAAAAAATTCACATGGTCTCAATCAACTTGACATGTTGCTTTGCAAATAAAAAGGAAAGAGAAAACAGAGATGAGGATAAGTGTTTGTAGGCAGTGGTCGGCATTGTAGATGAATGAAGCAGGCGATACGACCACGTCAACGAGTTAAAAACGAGAAGCCACTAACATAAAAATAAAACTCACAGAGGAGATCTTTCGACGATGGCGTGGTGACACGTCGAAAGATCTCCTCTGTGAGTTTTATTTTTATGTTAGTGACTTCTCGTTTTTAACTCGTTGACGTGGTCGTATCGCCTGCTTCATTCAGAGATGAGGATAGATTCACGCTGCGAGACAATCCTTGCAGAACTCGTATGTAAAATGAGACAATAGCGAAGAGAATATCGATGACTGCCAAAAAGTACAGCGAAATAGGACGGCTTACTGGGTGAAATTCTTGCAAGCAAACTGAATTCCAATTTGGTAAACAGCACCGGCATTGGTTAAAATTGGTTGCAAGAGTGCATGTAGTGCAGGCCAATGGTACATTTGCTGATAACATGTGTTGCCAATTATAACTTCTGAAGTTCAAGGGTTGCCACTGTGTTTGAATTTTTAGATGCATTTGCAATCGGAGATTTCCTAAGTCAATCACAGTCGGTCGCATTTCATATTTTAACCCTGATCATGCAAGGTCGGAAATCTCGCCTCCAGAATCCGGGCTTTGTGATCCTCTCTTTAAACACCGCAGAGTGCAGGGGGTGCTATTTACGATGACAGAACTCTGGCATAGGTTTTGCAGAATTTCACATTTTCAGTTCCCTTCCATGGTCCCGAAAAGGATGTCAATTTCCTATGTGATATCAGTGCTCGGGAAAGGAACGACTCCTCAAAGCCGCCAAACCATGGAAGAACGCTGCTCGTCGGGTTGGCGTTGCTCTTCGTGCCTCTGTCCCCGGCTTGAAAGCAACTTCGCGCAGAAGTACGTTGAAATGCCCTTGAATGTGCAAACCCATAATTCCAAGGAACCGTCCGCCATTATTCCTGACCAATATTTTCCAGCAAATTTGATTAATATCGCAAAGCGCTTTGAATCTGGTTCGGTTTGCTGGAGTGAGTGCGGCCTGTCGTGGCATGGCACCCATGATACCTGCATGCATTGTCACCAGACAACAAAAGATATCCAATCCGGCCCAGTTTGACTAAGACCTGCGTCGAACAAGGCCGGTTGGACGTCTTTTGTACGAGTAGGCTGCAGTAGCTGCGGTTGTAGTTGGATATTTCCGCAAATAATTTGCACTACAGCCTGGAAAAAGCTCAATCAATTTCGAAAACGTGATTCTAAGGAACTGTGGCCATACCACCTCAAAATGTCCCCTTTAATACGTCACGATCGCGTCCATCAGGCACAAGTACAAGTGTTTGCTCGAGTATTTGGTCAGAAGGTGCATTGGAGATTCTTGTAAATTGAAAAAGCAGGTCATCACCATTTAGAGCTCTCCTTTCATACACGTATGGGCATGATAATGATTCTCTTCAAAGGATCCATTCACTGTATTAAAAGCGAACAATTAGTATAGGGGCAGAAATATCGGGGATTGCAAAGAGTTTCATCAATAGCAATATAGAGATAATTTGATATTTCTATTCGTGCATTTCCAACCAAAAACTTTGTTTTTGTATTTGAATCACCGAATTACGGGTGTGACTAAAACGCTGAACCTGCTTGTCCTGCTTGTCTTGCTTGTCCTGCTGGAAAACCTGCTTGTCCTGCTGGTAATGGTCAAATGGGTTAGATTATTGTTAGATTAGGTTATCCTAACCTAAAATAACCTAACCTAACCTAACCTTACCTAACCCTAACCTTACCCTTCAAGACCTTACCAGCAGGACAAGCAGGACCAGCAGGTTCAGCGTTTTAGTCAGTTCCCCGAATTACGTCTCTCAATTTTGGATTATTTCATAACAACTCTTGGCTTTGGACGGCAACGCGACTATTGTCCGTTCGCGGCGAGAATTTTCCTTATGCAAGCACTGTCGTCGCTAAAGCTGGCCTTAATTAGGGTTTCTCTTCCGAACTTTCAACATCAGGATTTCATTTCGGTTTAATTAACCTTGTCAAAGATTCACAAATAGTAGAGACAGCGTTGTAAATCAGGAAAAATCACCTATTTTGGACTTCAAAACTGCAGTTTTCATGCTTTCGAATCGCCCTGAGACTGAATCCCTTTTGTTAAATCATTTATCCACGAACAACAAGGGACCCAAAATGTTGCCTTGGGGGAAGCCGGATGACACAGGTAGAAACTGAGACATGCGTTCCCCAACCTTGACTACAGAGGCACACTTACCCCCAACAGCCAGTTCATGGTGATGCCATCGAGATCCATTGACGCAGGCTTCTGTAAAGTAAGAGTAGAGTGGCTGACAACATCGAATGCTTTTATCAAAACAATGCATCAGCTTTCCCACCGGAATCCAGTACCATGGCCAAAAATTGGCTAAATACTGTAAGCTGTGAACTGCAAGAAAAACCAAGTTGGAAACCATGCTGTGCTGCGGAATGCTGTGCTGTGCACAGGATGAGAAATTCCAGAATATCAAGGGCAAAATAATATCAAAATTCCCGCGCGGTGTCGGGGTTAACTAAAGAGTTTTTCTGCACGTGTACGTATATGAAAAGACGGAAGACCAAAGGAGCTCATTTCAGACTAGATTAGTGTTTTGATCAGTGGTACAGAGCTCCTATCCAAGCGTGCCTGATCCAAAGAATCGGTTCAAAACCAGTTCACGGCGGATTTATTTTCCACGGTGCGAGCTCGGTTCATACGGTGTACGTCAAGGTGCACGTTAAGGATCATGAAGTCGCGAGTTCATCAGGGACCTGGAAGATCACAATAGCAGAAAAGCCACACAGATAAAGCTGTCCACTAGACAAGCAGCTACTTGATGCTACTAGTCGGTGGCATTTATTGCACAAACTGCGGAAAAATGTCACAAGTTTGGTGTTTCGCTTTAATGCATTTTGGCGGGTATCTAATCGATATCAGATTTGTTCTAGTGAAGGGTTTGGATTAAGGTGAAAGGTCCTGAGCCTCGAGCTTCAGCACTCAATGAACCGGAACCAACAGATTATCGTCTTCTCCGTGCCAGGAATCTCTTGAGGTTACGTGTATCAATCGGCACAAGACTCACAGCATATGCTGATCAAAATATTTCAAATAGAAATAGGTAACTACATCAAAACCCTGTTTACAGAGATACCAGCAGTTGTTTGCTTCGTAACAACACAATGAAGACTGCGGCGCATACGCCGCGGCCACTTAAAATGCTGCATCGATTTTTCATTTAAACCAATTAAAATGTCGATGTGGACTGCAAATTAGCTTTATTTCACCGCTAAAAATTCAATTAGTTAATTTAGTTCTGTCGGTGGACCAAACCGCAGAAAGAGGCGCTAAATAATTAAGTAGGCTTTTGTCTGCACCCTTATTCAGTTGTGGTAACCCCAGAAATACGGTTGGTAAATGCCGTCGCATTCATGCGAATTCATACAGGATTGTGTCGACAAATGTTCTGAACAGAGTAGAACGGGTGTAGGTATACCTATGTTAGACACAAGACAAATGATACGCAGAAAACGTATCCGTAAATGTATCCGTAAATGTATCCGTAAATAGGGATAATTCTGTAAAAGTGGCATGACGAAAGAGAGCCTGAGGGCTGCACAGGTTGAAACGATGGTAACATTAAATTAACTTACCTGACTCATTGACTGGCATAAATTGTTGGGCACTCCAGACCTCTTGCAGGTTTGAGAACTTGATCGGTCGCAAATCACGTGCTCACACAGAGCCATCTTCTCTCAATGCTGTAAGCGCAGGTGTAAAATCTGCAGAAAGTTGATGCCAGAGCAACATCTTTTTATTTAAAAGACAAACCCAACTTGGATTGCTTTTCACGCAGTCCCTGCACACAAATTCAGTAGGGCCTGCTACAGCTTGACTCTACACATGCCTTTCGGCCTGCTATTTTTTATATCTAAAAATTGCATGGCGTCTTATTTCTTCCTTCTCCAGGAATGGTGTCTTATTCAATTAACGGCCATTTGAAGCGCGGAGTTGTGAAAATTTTCATCAAGACTCCCAAAAACCTACACCTAGGTATAAACTATACTAGTACTATTTCACTGTGAACATAAAGATATCTATCTGTTATATCAATGAAAGATATCTGTCAGGACAAAGATATCTGACGGTTGCGAAAGTATTTTCTTACCATTGGTCGGATGCTCCAAAACATCTCGGGTCCCTTCCGTTTCAATGGATATTGTGATCTCTGTCCAGAGTTTCAATAGTTTGAGTTGATGTGATGTGGCATTAAGATGTACATGCAAATAATGATAATGGGAAAAGAAGCAGAAAAGGGAAATCCCAACACGTTTAATGGTTCAGAGATGTCAGGGAGGCAAAATACACACCTAAAAAACCTGAATTTCGCGAATTGCTCCCTCAGGCATGCACATGAAACGTGCAGCACTGTCCTTTCCACGAGACGGGGTTTTCATTTGACTTTATTGATTGAAGAGGAGTCTCTCACTAAATTCCTAATCTTTGATCTGTCGAGGCTCTTCAGTAAACATCACGCAAGCCCATATTGGCTTATAACTAATATCCCAACGTGAACCTGCAAATATTATGGCGGAAATAACCTTTGAAATGGAAAGCTACCGTACGTCGCCGTGGCAACAGGGGAAATAATTTTCAAAAATCGTCAGAGCGAATGTGACGTGAGGACTTGGCAGCTCTGCTATTGGCCTATGTTGTTGTTGATTGGCCTGCCGTGTTGATATTTCATCGAAGCGCAAGCCATAACGATATGATGATATAGTGGCCGCTATTGTTGTCCGTGGAGTGGAATATTGACTAAATTATCTGCTTCTTCGCTGGAAGGCTCATCCCCTGATTAACGAGAAGACCCTAGGCACAAATACGTCAGCAATTTCCATGACTGAAGTGACTACCAACCGAGAAGCACCCTCAGTTGTTGTGTTGTGCCAATTCTTGAAACGGGATGTGAAGTTCAGTGTAGATTGAGATCCCCTTCATCTTCGTGAATGTGCCTCACTGCGTCGTTTCAACCGCGGTCAAATGGGCGTCTGCAAGGAATGTTCGGCCATTACCCGTGTGCTGAAGTGTTTTGAGCATGTGTTCAGCCGACTACTCTGCTTGGAAAAATTTCCGATCGCTTTGGCGCCAAATGAATTTGTTGATTTTAAAATGGGGATCATTCCAAGCCGTTCAACGACACCTGTAATCGAGTTGAGGCCACCCTACTCGTATTATAGGTTTGTTTCTCACTAAAACTACTCTACTCGTATCATAGGTTTGGTGCTGCTCACTGAGACCACCCAACTCGCATAAAAAGTTTGTTTCTCACAGAGACTGCTCGGTGCGTTTCTCACAGAGAACACCCAGCTCATAATTTTTTTTTCTAACTGAAACTGCTCTACTCGTATTATACCAAGGTTTTTTTCTCACTGAGTGAGAACACCCAACTCGTAAGGTTTGTTACTCAGTGATAACACCCAACTCATATAAAAAGTTTGTTTCTCACTGAAACTGCTCTACTCGTATTTTGGGTTTGTTTCTCACGAGAACACCCGACTCGAATAAAAAGTCTGTTTCTAACTGAAACTGCTCTACTCGTATTATGGGTTTGTTACTCACTGAGAACACCCAACTCGTGTAATAGGTTTGTTTCTAACTTGAACTACTCAACACGTTTTTTCGTTTGCTTCTCACTGAGGCCACCCTACTCGTATTAGGCCCTGTATCTTTTTTTTCTCAATGAGGCCGTCATACTCCTATCGTAGGTTTGTTCTCACTGAGGCCATTCTACCGGATGAGTAGGTTTGTTTCTCTCTGAGTCCATTTTACTCGTATCAGGCCCTATTGGTTTGTTTCGCACTGAGGTAGTTTCTCACTAAGGTTTGTTTCTCACGAGTCCCATCCAAAACAGAACGGTCTCAAAAGAACATCATCTCAGCCAATGATTAAGTTAATCAAGGCTGGTGAAGTGATCTGATTTAAGATCTTCCGTTGATGACACATCGCAGGAAGGTTTATTGTTAGCAGCTCCAAAACAATGACGGGGAAATTGTAGCGCACCATTGATATAGAACTATACAAACTTTCAAGTTCAAGTTCAAGTTCAATTCTTTGTTCGTCGGAGTTGCCTCCTATTGAAAAATAGCACGCATTTGCATCAAGGATTATGCACAAAAAAGCAAAGGGAAAAAAATTTACAACAAACACACATGAATGCATATTGTTTAAATCTCGTGTCAACTATACAAGCCACCAAAACATATTGACCCGTACGCCTTTAGCGGTTCCCGCTTTCTAGGCGTTTCATGAGAATATCTAAGCTTAGCGGATCCTCAAGATTTCCGCCGGAAGGGAATTCCACTCAGTTATAGATCTTCCCAAGAATGAAAATTTTTCCACATCTTTACGAAATTGCCTCAAACGCAGCTTAAAGTCATGATCCTTACGAGAAAGATATGTAGGCGGGTCAATAGAAGGGAGCATGTCCTCCCACCCTCCCACTTTTTCAAGAATTTGGGCTATCCCGCACAGATGAAAACTCCTTCTTCTTTCACTCAATGTCTTCCAGCCCAGCAAAGACAACATCTCTGTCACGCTAATCTGGCGCCTATAATCCCCCAGGACAAACCGAGCTGCTCTGCGCTGGATCTTTTCAACCGCCCCAACTTGCGCGGTAACCCAAGGATCCCAAGCCGTGACAGCTTACTCCAGGACTGGTCTTACAAGACTGATATAAGCTAGCTCTCTGATAATTTTATGCAGTTTGGCAAAAAATGGTCACACATTTTTAGCCTCTGTTTCCACACAAGTTTGTACACACATTCACTGTACTTCTCAGCGTTCTTCTGCGCACTTAAATTGGTCAGAACCACCAGGCACTTGCCCCAGAACGAAGTTGGATATATTTCGGGGATGTGAGTTGAAAAGCGATGCGATGATGCTTGCTGAGGGAGCACATGTTTACCAACATATCCAAAATTAATCATAGGACGCAACATCCGCCTAAATGAAATTCAACCAAATATTGTTTGTTGTCCTGTAATGAAAAGGGAGAAAATCGCTGTACAATCCTGACAACCACCCACTGAACTGAACTCAGCACTGAGCATCTGTATTTTCGTGTCGCAATTTGCAAATGATCCGAAAGTTTTCGACGAAAACTTTCGAAGCGAAGGATTCGGTCAGATTTTCAGATGTTTATGCATTGCTGTCAATTTACGAAACCAAGCTGTCATCGGCAAAAAGGTAATGAATTCCTGCAAAATTGGCCGCCAATGAAGTCGTGAAAAAGGTAAAAAACCTGAATTGGAGTGCATCCCAGCTTGAGGTCAAGCTTGCTGGATGCTACAATTTTGTATTTTCTGTCAATCCTGATCAAAGCTTATATATGTTATTCTTTTAATTTCAGAAATGCCAACGGACATGCAAACGATGCCAAGGGACACCGTGGTTTCCAGAAGATTGCAAATTGGAGACACAATGACGGATCAGGTTGGCGGATACTTTCAGAAGATTATGTTTTCTAAGAGCTCGAAATTCTTGGTTTCCTCAATTAAATAAGGGTGATCCTCCAACAAAAAACCACTCGGTATACCTAAATCATACCGAATTTGTATTTGAAATTTGCCATGTAAATGCAAACATAACACATGCAACAAAAACATATGAACAGAGCAAGGGAACGACAAAGAACAAACAACGAGAAACAAAGTTTAAAAAACGTCCAATTAGAGCAAAATGAGGAGAGTTCGAAAAAAAGTTAACTCAAGGAGTGGAAGAATTTCTGGTCAAATTAGAGTCCTTGGGGCGAGAATTCCATTCCCGAAGGGTTTTAGGAAAAAAGAATGAAAGTGTGCGTTTATTCTTATAGTGGGTACCAAAAATTTGTTTGTATGAGAGCGGCTGCTATTGAACTGGCAAGCTCGAATTCAAACGACATTCAGTTTTCCCACTTGTAAAAAAGTCTTCTAAAAACAGCCTTCCTGGCTGGGATCCAGCGTAAGCCAAGCTTCATCATTAACACATAACAATCACTGTACCCCAGTTTTAAACCTGAACCTGATCTCTTAACGGTAAAAGCAAAACGAAAGCGTCTTGTTCGCGTGCCAGATGTGTGCTGCAAGCTCGAATGGCAGCAGGTACAGGGTAGAAACCCCTTCTCAGATCAAAAGCTGCAATTTGCGCACATCAGCGTGATGTATGCGGCAGACGCTCTGTATTTTGCAGGCGCATTGTGACATCGGGCAGGGGACAGTCATCAAATACGGAAGCGCAACTTCAAAAGCAGATCAAAATATGCATTTGCGACGATCCCTGCTAAATGTGTGTCAAATGCGCAATGGATTTTGCAGGCGCAATGAAACATACCTACAAAGCAGCGATCAAAAGCTGCAATTTACACACACTTCCGTTTCGTAAGCAAAAAGGCTTTTCAGACGCGATGCAACATGGAGAAGAAACCAGAAGTCTTCAAAAGATCGTAACCGATCAAAGTTGTGTTTTTATAAAAATGAAAAGCTGATCCAATATTGAATTGATACACATGGCTGATCTCGCTTCTTCCCTGAAAATATGGAAAAAATACCAACTGCATACAACGCCAAAAATTTACCTGAAGCAAAATTTTTTCCCAAAGTAATTTCATATTAATCAATCGTTCAAACGATGTTTTGCATCACTCAGATCTTTATTTGATCGAGCGGTACCTATTTCATTGTCCTCAAAGTCTGATTATCAAGAACAGGAATGGAACTGTGTATTCACGATTTACGCTCTTCTTGATTTTTTTATTTCTTCGTTTCCTTTGCCAAAATTATAAACATTTGGGAACATTTATGGGGAAAATCGTCAATTTTATCGTTTCTTTTCTGTACGAACCCTATAGATTGCCCTATAGATTTGCCCTATAGATTGCCCCCTTTGCGAACCCTATAGATTGCCCCCTTTGCCAAAATTATAAACATTTGGGGACATTTATGGGGAAAATCGTCAATTTTATCGTTTCTTTTCTCTACGAACCCTATAGATTCATTATCGTCGGCGTATAGTTACGATAGTGGAATCTACTTCAAACCATACGATTTCGGAGATGACGAAGTAAGCCACTTCGAATAATCACTTCTGCTTTCACACAGATTGGTTGCTAAGCCATTAGCCAAGGCCAATATTGAAAGTGAAATTGAAATATATTTTTTGCTAGGTGACAACAGCTCACCTTTGTGGTTCAATTATGTCGTTGCAGGCAAATATTCAATGCAGAGGCATAAATAAACAAACAGTTATACATGCGAACAGTCAAAGAGGCACGCAGAGACTAAAGGTGCATTTCCACTATGTCATGCTTGACGTCATTTTTGACGCATCTTTGTCATTAAATGACTGGCTGCCTAATAAATTTGCAGGCCCAGTGCATTGTCCTTGAACAACGATATGTTGTGCTCAACTGTCTCATATTGATGTTTTCACTGTATCATTGTGGTGCTTATCAATGACTCAGAGTCTGGGCTTTGTCACTGTGTCCTGTTTCATTCAACTATAAAATGGCGATGAAAATGTCTCTCATTTGTTTTCATTGTTGTGACAGCTAAAATTGAAACACCCTGCCATTTAATGACAAGGACTGGAGATGTCAAAAGTGACGTCAAAATGACATGATGGAACTGCACCTTAAGCAATTTCTGGAAAGTACAGAGTCAACGTGCATGTCACAGACACAATAACGACTCCTGACATTTATAGATAATCAAGAAACACGTCTGAGAACACGTTAATCCGTTCTGGAAGACGCTGAATTATGCCTTCACGAACGGCTACCGGCATCAGGTTTCGGAAAATTAGGTCCATCTTCGGGTATTCGCTACACTTTTCGCATTTTTCCAGGAGAAAAGATACCCAGGGGAGGCGCAAGCCTCAATAATTTCCAGCTTTGAATTCCAGTTGACATCGAGACAAAACATCGGCATTCTTCTGAAAGAGCGCAACCCACATAGCATGATAGCAAATGATTTTGCATATGGATGTAGGGGCCAATCTAGCTGTTGGGGAGTCACTATACGGAGTGTTCAGTAATTGACGGGCCATGGCAGATTTTTGTCAGAATTTTAAAGCACGGGGCAATGTAATTCTCCGTCTCGCATGCTCCGCAAAACGCATTTCACGAAGGAATGCTTTTTGCAGCGCATGCCAGATGGGGAATTACATTGCCCCGTGCTTTAAAATTCCGACAAAAATCTCCTATGGCCCGTCAATTACTGAAGACCGTGTATTGCTTCTGTGGCTGAACGAAGCCAATTGCATTCTGCATGTCAATATGGAAAATAGGTTCAGAGAAGGCAGATCAAAAACATTCCTATGCAAGGCCTGAATCACTATCTTCTTTATCGCCTACTTGTAGCAATGTATGTGCTCACCCCATCGCCAAACGTTTTTGTGCATTGGAGGTCATTTCGAATATTCTAATTATTTTTTAATATGGGTTAAATTTTCGCTTGTGGCACCGCACGGGTAGAACGTGTAGTGCCACAACTCTATCGTTGGTGGATGCCTGGATCGGACCTCCATTTTTTCATTCCATGGCAATTGAAGGGCCATTTGAATCAATGGTGACATGCGCTGCTGAAGATGTTCAAATGTGTTTGAAAATGCCAGATTTGAAATTGCCAACGGATACACAAAAGGCGTCAGCAGGAATTTTCACTGTTCAACTAAACTGATGTTGATTCAGCACAACTTAATGCTACATGATCTTTTCAAACTCATTTGTACAGGAATAACTGTGCAAATAATGTATCCACTCTAAACACGAAGTTCAGTTTGGAACACTTGTTTTAACATGTGCTTAGATAGGAAGTGTTCTTTTAAGAACATCAATGGAACACTTTGTCTGTATTGGAACACACTGAGTGTTCAATTTCCAGCGATTTGGAACACTTAAGGTGTTCTTCACCCATGTGTTCCAAATCTGTGACAGTAATGTCACACATTTGGAACACTCAGTGTGTTCCAAGAACACTCCAAGTGTTCCATTAATGTTCTTAAAAGAACACTTCATATCTAAGCCCATGTTAAAATATAGTGTTCCAAACTGAACTTCGTGTTTAGAGTGTCGTTGTTTGATGTTTATAGCATCAGTCGTTGTTTTATTTTTCGCAAAGGACTTGGTCATTCCTGGCAGTCGTTCAAGTCGGGAAGCAGCACTCAGGAGGCAGAACATCATTCGGGAGATGGAATTGAGAAGGAAGGCAGCAAACATGAATCTCAGCAATGGAATTCCAAACGGTTTCTCGAAAAGCGTGTCGAGGGCTCAGCTTTACGAATCATCAAAAGGTCAGTAGGTACCTATCGAAGTTGGTGTGGTGTCTGGTATAAGCCTGGATGCCTGATCAGAACATCCAGATTTGGATTCAACGGGTTACAGTTTCACTCGTTAATACAATAAAAATATTTTCGCACAATATGTGATGACTGATGATGGACTGTTTCATTGTGGCATTTTCAACTCTGTCAGAACACGAGTAAAATGATAAACGGTCCCCACATCACTGGGTCGGCGCCTAAACGGTCTGATGGAATTCAAACACTTCCATTAGCATGCCCAAGGTGCCTATGTTTTTATGGAATTGTTTGAGTTGAATTTCTTTGGAATTGTTCGAAAAATTGAGAAAAGGCCCGAGGAGGACGTTTGTCAAAGTCTTTTTACAGATCTGCTGCTCTTTCAAAGACCTTTTCGGATGAAATGACTATTTTCTTGACAATTGAAATGCAAATGACAAAATGTTTGCACTACTTTAGCAGATTGGGAAAAAGAGCTGTGAATGTTTTGTAAGACGACGACGTTTACAGGCCTATAAGAGGCTCTTATACGAGGATCAAAATCTTTGTATTTAGTTGGTGTTCGTTTTATTTTATGACGTTCAACTTGATTGTTGATATTTTTGATTATAATGTGATTATAATTTTTTGATTTTTTTTTTTATAATTTCTTGATTATAATTTTTGATAAATAATAATAAAAAAGAATTGACATCCACCTCCGTTTCACGATATGGATTAGATTTTACGCTGGAAAATCGCGACTGAAAACCTTTCAAATTATTTTTCAGCAAGAAACGACGACTGGATCCCACTGAATAGTGCCGACAGAAGACCAACTGTTGCAGAAGTACACCCAAACCTGCACCAGTCGCCACCACCTCCAAACACCGCCATTTCACAATCTTTCTCCGTCGACGAATTGGAGCTGGATTCGATCGACATTTCGCGGGACAACGAATCTGATCAGCCGCAGCAGAATGAGGCCCCAGACGAAAGGAGGGCTTCGGTGTCGAAATGCGTCACAAATGCGAGAAATGAGAGTATTTCCGAGAGAAAACTGCCACTGAGGTCTTCGCACCTACAAAAGAATAGAATGCCAAGATCGTAAGTTGAACCTATAATCTCAATCCATTGTTTTGTTAACGAGGTGCATTCAATTACTCAAAAGTGGTCAGTTACATTTTTGAACAATTGAACATTTTTGAACTAAATCTTTTATACCTCCCCGTTATCATTCCCTATTTTGTTTCGCAATAAATGTTCGAGTAATCCAAAGATTCACCTGTCGAAAGCTTCAGTTTTTGTCCCCGGGCCATGTTTTTAAAACCTTCCGGTTGTGAAAGTCCCATTTGCGAAAGTCCCGTTTGCGAGAATCACGTTTGTTCAAATCTCAGGCTCGCGGAGGAACGGAGAATTTGTTGGTAGGGAATTCCACTCTCGAGCAGTCCGGGTGAAAAAGCCGTTGTAATGTTTTGTGAAATCAGTTAAAGGAAAGTCCACGTTATGGCGAATGTGTTGAGTATAAACGAAAACGATGGCTGGTGGCAGGGAAATTCGATTTTTTTCATGGATTGTGGTCTGGAAGAGTTCAGGTAAGTCTTCTTTCAAGGCGTCGAACGAGGAGATCTTGAAAGGCAAGAGTGTCCACGACGCTTTCATCACGAGCGTAATTATTTGACAAACTATGGAATGGTCAGATATTCCGTCTTCGACTTCGCAGACATGGTTCAAAACTGCGAAGTCGAAGGCGGAATATCTGACCATTCCATTGTGCTGCTAGATGTGCGGGCTGGTAGGTCCATATTCAAACCACAAAAGAGATCTGTTTACTGTTATAAAAAATCGAATGTTGTTGGGCTAAAAAACTTTTTGCTTTCTAAGCTGGATGTTTTCAATTCACTAGCTTCTTCAGGAGCTTCCTTGGACACCCTTTGGGAGTATTTTTCAAATATTTCGCTGGAAGGTAAGACACTTTTTATCCCAGTTAAAGCAGTTTCTCAGACGGATGCACCAAAATGTCCGTGGTTGACTCCTGAGATGGTGCATCACAAGAGAAACTTGCGCCGTCTTTTTCAGAAGAGGAAACTTTCACAATCAAACAATCTTGCTTACAAGAAATCGTTTGCCGATTACTCCAGAGTAAAGTTTAAGGCTCTCCACTCTTACCTCAGCTCATTCGTCTCCCGGGAGGGTGGTGGGGTTGGCAAATTTTGGATTTACAATAAACATAGGAGAAATCAACGGACAAGAATACCCAATTTGGACCCAATATACGAGTACAATGCACATTACCTGTACAAGACTCTCTGAAAAAGCCGAGATTTTGAATGAAACGTTTGTGGGAGTGTTTGTGCAGGATGGTGTTCCAGAAATACCCCAAGAGACTTTCTTCTCTCATGCGTGTGAGCCTGTTTTATCAGAAACCATGATTATAAATCGAATTATAAAAATGAAAAGCAAGATTGCTGAAGGATTCGAGTCAAATCGGCATCAATTTTTTAAAGCTATTACCTGATATTTTCTCTAAATATCTGATTGTTATCTTTAACACTTGTTTAAGAGATGGCGATGTTCCCATGGTTTGGAAAAGATCTGAAGTTGTACCTGTTTTTAAGAAAGGAAAACTGTCCAATCCCTCAAACTTCCGCCCTATCAGCCTCCTCGATACATGCTCGAAAAGTTTAGAATTTCTCTTGGCCAATCACATACGGGGTTTTCTTGAGTCTGCTGAAGTTCTTTCAAAAGTACAACATGGGTTCCGAAGAGGGTTTTCTTGTGCCACTCAATTGACTGCCTTAACTCAAGAGCTTTCCCTTGCCTTGGATAAAGGTGCTAAAGTGGATGCAATCATGATTGACTTTTCCAAAGCTTTTGACACTGTTAGCCATTCCAAACTTTTAATGAAGTTGGCGTTTATGGGCATTGACCTCACAACATTAAGATGGGTTAAGGGTTACCTTTCTGGTCGAACTCAGGTTGTAAAAGTTGATGGACAACTCTCTTCTTCGAGACCTGTCACTTCAGGTGTCCCTCAAGGCAGCATACTGGGCCCTTTGTTATTCATTGTCTACATCAATGATTTGGCCACGTGTGTCAGCTCCAAAATCAGGTTGTTCGCTGACGACTGTCTCATTTACAGGGAAATCTCTTCGCTAGCAGATAGTGTGGCCTTGCAAAATGATCTCCAAGTAATTTCTGATTGGTGTCAAAATTGGTCCATGAAGGTGAATGAAACTAAATCTACATACATTCGTTTTTCCAGTGGCCAGTCTGAGTGTCATAATACTTATTCTCTTAATGGGCACAATTTGACGCCCCAGAATGAAGTGATATATCTCGGTGTTAAGCTAACTAGAAAGCTTGATTGGACGGGCCACATCGATATGATTGTAAATAAAGCGTCGAAAGCCCTCTACTTTATTAAAAAATTATAGGAAATGCCCCATTCAGATTCGTGAGTTGTCATACCTCTCATTGGTTCGTCCAATTCTGGAATACGCAGCGCCCGCATGGGATCCCTATTTGACACGTCATTGTGAGGATCTTGAGAAAATTCAGCGTCGAGCTGCCAGGTTTGTGATCGGGGACTACAGAAGAACAAGTAGTGTCTCAAATATGATTAATAGGTTAGGTTGGAGTTCGTTAGTCGACAGGAGAAAAGTTCAGCGCCTCGTGTCGCTGTTTCAGGTTCTGAGTAATTACGGGGGTTGGGGAGATTGCCTTCAATACATTCGGTGCCCCACCTTTCTTTCTCGAAACGATCACCAATTTAAAATTAGGTCACTGAGTGTTAGGAAAGACGTGGGAAAATTCTCCTTTATCAACAGGACTGCTCTTGACTGGAATAAGCTGCCGGGTCATGTTTTTAAATCTCCCTTCACAATCGCTGCCCTTCGGAATCGTTTTTCCCTCTTGTTTCCATCTTCTGATGAAACTTAAAGCACCCCAGCTGACCGCAGAAATTTGATATCTTTTGGAAATGCCCACTTTTATACTTGTCTTGGAGACAAGTTGAGCTTGTTTTTACTGATTTTCTCTGCAATGCTGGTTTAGACAATTCATTGTTTAATTGACGTGAATTTTTTATATTTTGACAATTGGTTTTGTATTCCTTTAATGTATATGAAGTATGATAATTGGGGAAACCCACCAAATACACAGATTCAATTCAAATATTCGAGCAGCTCGTCTCATTGGCCGCATATTTTCTTGTTAATTTGCAGTGTGTCTGATGACCGAGTTGCAGGAGGTGGACGGAAATTCCGCGGTGGATTTTATTCCAAAGTTGGAAATCGAGGAAACCTGCTCACAGAAACATTTCCACCCTTTCCTAATCCGAACGGAGCCCTTCAGCAGTCCATGAAGCAATTGGAGTCCTCTGAATGGTAAGTTTTATACCGGGAGCGTCACCCGGTCTGTTACGATTCAGCTGCTGTGCTGCGTTAAAACCTGAATGGCAAAATCAGCAGAGGAAAATTCACAATAATGGAGTTTGTCGGCCGCATTGTATTGGGTGAAAGGTTGTGATCGGAATTGCTCCCTGCACGCCACAATTCAATGCTGGAGATGGGGCAGGCCATTCCTACGTTATAGACCATAATTATAAATTCTCATATTTTATGGGTTTATAAAATGGGAAAAAATTCCTTCGCTGTTGAAATATCCTTACAAACAAGTGCCCCGAAATTCGTTACGCGTGGATCAAATGTTATCAATTTGTTCGATGGTCAGCTCACGATTTTTTAGCAGAAAATGAATTTAACTCCCGAACACGGCAAACTCCAACCGCATCCCTCTCCCATCGCGTTATTTAAAATCAGGAAAAACGCAAGAGAAGTCATAAAGTGGTTTCCTCTTTCTGCGTTAAGTATTCTAGAGAAAAATAATTTGAAGAATTCTCAGTTTGGATCTACCAATGCGCAGCTTTCGAAAATGTAAATGCCTCGAAAAAATCCAGATCCGACTTGTGCGCCCCACGTAAAAACTATCTATGATCAACGATGATGCGAGGCCGCCAACAAAAAAAAAACAACATTGTTTCAACCTCTCTTTTCATCTGTCCGTGAATTATTGTTACCGATTTATTTTTCTAGGGAAAGTATCATAGACGGAATCAAGGGCATTGTTCGAATCCTTCAGCACCATCCAAGTGTTCTCTCCACGCACATCTACCCTCTCTGCCGACTTCTGCTTCGAAACATCAAGAATCTCCGCTCTCAAGTGTCAAGGTCGGCCACCCAAGTATTTGTCCCACTCTTCCCTGTTTATGGAAGGCAACTTGAACAGGTCAGTTAGATTTGCAACGTATGACAAATTTCTTGGGAAGCAATTTTCGACCATTCGGGTTCAGACACTCTTGCCAAAACGGCAAAACCTGAAAACTTAACAAGCCATGTCCATAAGAAAGCATCCTTGTGCATGTGACCGTGCTCTCGTACCTGGATTGGTTCTCCCAAAGGGTTTACTATATTTTAGAAGTCCAGTCCAGCCGATGTGAATCGAAATCCAAGCGAATCTCCAATCTCATCAGGCATAAAAAAGCATTGTGCAGCTTGATTCAGTTTCATGCCTCACACGAATCTCATGAGGGTTTGCGTTTTGCGGTGCAAGTTGCCAATGATTCTGCATTGGCTCCTGAGTTTGTTAAACGAACTCCAATATGCACTAAGATCTGACGATTTTGGCGGGAAGTGTAGGTAAAAGCATGAATTTAATCTTGTTTGATATTTATTTTCCACTGAATTTTCTTCTTCGACGACTTTTCGTCGTTGAGGCGGTTGTCTCAACCAATGGAAATGCCTAGAAAGGGTTGAATTCTCAGCAGATTCACAGACTCAACAGCAAGTACGCTATTGCCCAAACTAAAGCCTACCCACACAATTATTTTGCTGGCCTTCCTTCTGCGGTAAGATAACCACCAGTTAAAGTTTAACACGCTTAAAAAATCCGTGCATTTGCCACGATTTGCTCCTCACAGCCGCATTCCTCAATGCTTGAGTGTAGCACGATTTGCAGCGTTACCTGGTCACCGAACAAAGATGCGGGTGAAAGGGCATTTGACTAAAAGGGTAAAAGGGTGATATTTTATGCATATAGACACATCGTTACATCAGTCAAATCACATCCAGTAGGAAATCCATCGGATTCAAGATCCAGCTTCTGAGGGCTGCACGAGAAAGACTCAGTTAGATGCTAGATGCTGCCACACACTCCATCCGATGATTTTATCCAGTGATCATCCAATGATTTTATCCTATGATTTTATATGTATCCAATGATTTTATGCATTCGGCCTCACTTTAATTTTCCTCACTCAGGAACTCCAAGTGCCACAAAATTTGTCCAGCTATACCTCATTCCCTTCCGTAATCAAAAACGAAATCCGTTTTCCCCTCCAAATTTAGGAATTGGAGAAGATAGTTCTAGTCCTGCTACCGAAAACTGCCGACACCAATCGATTCATTCGGGAAGACACAAATGCTGCCTTGGATGCACTGGTCGACAACTCACCACCCGGCAAAGTGATCATCTGCTTAGAACAAGTTGGCTTGAGGTAGGTCCTAAATTTGCAAGCTCTCTATCCTATGGTCGAGCTGGATTAGCTTTTTCCAAATCTTTTGGGTGTCCGTTTCATTGTCCGTTTCATTCGTTTCATTCATTTCTTTATCTGTGTTATTTTCACTGCTCTTTGTCACTGATGAAAACACCCAGCAAATTTTTCCGATTCCGATTAGTGTACCAAATTATGATGGGTATAAGAAATTAACCAGATTCTCTTATGGACTGCATTGGCAGGGATCTCAGAGACAGCATGTCACATGATGAGATCAAATTCCAACTGCACCACCAAGTCTGCCACTGTCTCACACATTCCTGAAGAACCCTTGACCAATCTTAATTTATTTAACACAGTATTCTCCGTTGATTCAGATCTTTGAACTTTTGGTCAGAAGCATGGCCTACTGGTAGGTTAGAACATTATTTCATGTACAAGTTATCCAATCCTTAATATTCCCCGCGAAAAAGAATCGAATGAAGGTAAAAGATTTCTCCCCGTGCTTATGCTCCTATTCATATTGCATATGGACGTCAAAAAGGATTTCTTTTAAGGACACGAGTCTATACATGACTTAATTGAAGTATTTAAAAACCAGATAGGTCTGCACAATGGACACCCCTAAGACTACAAATAACTAAACTCAATAGTGTAAATTCAATAAAGTGATAAGTTAAGCTGAAAGTTAAACTTATACATGATAGACGAGATATTGGTTCGACCACATATCTCAATATTGGTTTAACAAACATCTGAAAACGTTATAGTATTTTCAGATATGGGCCCTCCTATATGAGCTGACGTTTTTGGTCTCTGGATTCCAAAAAGAAGCCGGGGTCTCAAGTAAGAAGGGCCCAACCATGTCGGCAGAAAATTCCATGGTGGCATGCGAAAAACACGGATAAAATGTCTGCAAATGGTCAAGTCACTTTGCTTCCTAAAAGAATTTCAGTTATTTCATGTTTCCAGTTCATTTCCTTGCGGAAGTCATCGGATAAAAAAGTCACTGTCTTTTTTGCTCATGTGGTCTCACGATGTCTTAAATCACCGATATTTTTTCCATCAGACTTACCAATAACACCTCTCATTTATACCACATCCTTTCGCCTGTTCAGATTTTTGTTTGATCATCGATTTAAGACACATCCTTCCCTGTCTTCGTGTGCTTCCCTTTCAGTCACAAGAATGCCGTCGTACGTGCCGCAACAGCTCGTTTGTTGTTCAGACTCGTCGAACGGATCGGACCAGTAAAAGCGCTGAGTGGAGGCAGAGATGTCACTGAACGACTCCTTCCAGCGTTGGCCAAGCTGGTTCAAGATGGAAACCTCGAGACCAGGTGAGAGCGAACTTTTCTTCCACCACTGTTTGGCCCCTCGTATTTTCCTGCAGTTTCCCAAGTGGCTATGGGATTTGACATAGGCTTCTTTCCAGAGAGGCACACATTCTTTGTTTATTGTTTATCATTGTTTATCTGGGGGTGAGATTTTCCAGGAAACTTGATTGGTCCAGTCACATAGCAATGGTTACTAAAAGGCGTGGAGAGCGCTAAACTTCGTTTAAAGAAATTACAGGAAGAGCTACTCCAGAATTCGCGAACAAGCTTATCTGTCTCTTGTTAGACCTATTCTTGAGTATGCGTCCACAGCTTGGGGCCCATACTTATCCATTCATTTGATCGCACTGGAACGTGTTCAGCGCCAAGCTGCTCGTTTTGTTTTTGGGGATTATCGGAAATTGAGTAGTGTTTCTGCTATTCTTAACAAGCTCGGCTGGGGACTACTAGCTGAGAGGAGAAAGATCCAGCGCATTTTAAGCTTTTTCAGTGTACTTTGCGAGTCAGGGGGATGGGGTGAGCTATCGAAGCACATACAAATTCCAACGTTCTATTCACGACAGGATCATGCCTTTAAAGTGAGAACTCTTTACTTCAAGAGGGACTTTGGCAAATCGTCCTTTCTGGGACAATCCATTAATGATTGGAATGCCTACCTTTCAAGCTCCTCGAACCGCCGATATCCGTGCCCATACTTTGGCGCAGGTTATCAAATCTTTTGTCACCTTCCCCGTCCAAAAGTATGGCTCGGTAGGTGCAGTGGCAAGGGCAAAGTTTTTGATTGATTGTGGAATTGTCTCTCTGGTTGGAATGTTTGATTTTAGTCAAGGTTTTAAATTCTGTATGTCTATTACTTCCTTCTATATCATTTTCTTGTCTTTGTAACCAGTGGTATGATAAGGGGAATCCCCCTCAAATACAGATATTCATTCATTCTAAATCTCAGAAAAATTGACCATTTCTGACGCGTTCGCTGACAGTCAAAACTGCAGATCAAATTGTCATGACATAATTGATTGTTTGATTGACATGTTTGATTGTTTGAACCATTGCATTTGTCCTCCAACAACGATGCACAAGATTAGTGCAAGGTGTCGAAGTGTTCGTAGTTTCCGGTTATCATAGATGAGAAAAAACGTTCTCAAAATCAGATTTTCTGAAAAGAGTTTTGGAAAAACAGATTTTGATCATTCTCTTGGCACAACGAATGTTCAAGACGGGAATGATCAATTTTGTGGCAATCCGTAGTCTCATTTTTCAGTTTAAAAATAAGGCCCTTTTAAGTTCCGGAAGGGAACAGACACCAATAAACTGTGCAAAATACCAAAAAATGATGCCAAAGCAAGGCTTGTTGGGCACTTGCCAACAATCCAGTTTGGTGGATTATTGGTGGAATCCTTAGAACTAGTCACTGATGGCATTTTTGTTACAAGATAAGTTCATTGAAAATTGCCATGTTTCGGTGTTGAAGGTTTTGTCACCTTGATGTTCATAGGCCCCTCAACAAAGCCCTCTAAAGGTCCTCGCATCAGATGCCTGCTCCCAGCTTCAAGAGAACACGGCGAAGACAAGCTCACATGACATACTCCTTATGTTGTCACTCAGTGGCAACAAGAGAGCAAAATTTTCAAAAACTTCAGCCACCTGCCATGGGGAACTTTTTCCTTGTGGCCCCTTTGAGACAAAATCAGTTTGTTTCGGATTATTTTAGCAGCTTGCTTGATTTTGATAAAAAAATAGCTTTCATTCAAATTCGTACAATACTCGTCCTGCTCAAATACTTGTTAACATCAATTTGTACCTCACACAGGTTACACACGAAGAAGAATTTCCAACTGTTGATCTCCCATCCGATGTTCCAGTCCAGTTTGCATAGGTATTTGGCGCCCAATGTGCTTCTCGGCATTCAGAAAACAATAGAAGCCATCAGAAGAGACGTAAGAGACATGTCTATAGAATAATCATCAATACTATTTATCTTGCCCATGTAAAAATCCTCATAATTTCCAAGCCGAATTCCGGACATTTTGAATCCTGAATGCAGAAAATTTTCGATACATCCACGCTTCATCGACTTATCATTGCTAAAAACAACAATTTGTTGAGAGCCGGCAGAAATACAAAAAAAAGACTAAGCGAATGCACGGTGCATGTTCATTCGATGGATGACCCGCATTGCTATGTTGGATTCCGAGATAAGTTACTTTCCTTCACTGGATGGAACTATTCGTATAGTCTATCGAAAAACTCAATAGAATTAATATGCATAAGCACTGTGGTGGCAACCCTGCGGCTTCAACTCGTGTGGTAACAAGTCATCTCCAACGTCAATGTCATCCCTCTTTGTTTTTATTCAGGGATCGTAACGACTCTGAGAATTCGACGTTTTACGAATAGATAAGAAGGTTTTTTGTCTTTACTGGCCAGCATGGATCGGATATACCTATAGGCGCAGCAACGCCGTGCTGAAGGGGGGACCGATATGAATACCATGTTTGAAAAACCCTGCTGGCAACCCATAAGTGCTGCTATGGACAAAAAAATCAAGAATTTGTGAGCAAATCTTCAAGGTTCAAGGAAACCCTTTTGCCAAATCCGGAATCCCAAGTGCCTTCCACCCAGTCACACAGGGCATCTAGAAGCAGTACCGACACATGCATCTGCCAACTTTAATTGGAGTACGTTAAACGACGGTGGCTCCATCATTTCAAAATTTAATTTGCTGATCCGTGCTTCTTTCTTCTGGATCGAATTTCATTTCTGTAACACTTATTATTGTTATTCCCAAAAACAGTGGCAATTGCTTAGCACTGTAACAGCACAAACACTGAAAGTACGCGAAGCAAAAGGGTCATGAGATAAAATCTTAATTCTACGGAAAGGTCTAAATGGGGGTTGGCATGGATCGAGGTGCGAGACATACGAGCAAGCGAATTACAGATCAACGAGTTGCTGGCGGATAGGTTATTCCAATCAGTAATTGTGCGGGGGAAGAAGGAATTCCACTTCCCTGTCAGAGTCTTTTCTCTTTTTTTCATTCCTTCAGGTCGAGCCGAAAATCCAGAAACCAGTGCCTCCAAGTCTGTATTACAGTCGGACGATGTAAGCTGATGAACGTGTTCCTCTCAGTGGCCGCTTTTCTTCATGTCAACTAATTTCATTGTCTGATAATTTTATCGTTTTATTTCATTGTCTGGCAATTTTGTGCGAAATTGTAACATCTGCAATAATTACAATACTGCGGTTAACTGACAAAGGTAAAATCGCTACTTGTTTTAGAGTGAGCCCTTACAATCGGCACGAAATGCTTTTGGTGTTAATTTTAGGATAAATCGGCAGTGCCTGAATCTCGAGAACCGAGGGCAGATGGTGGCAGTTGTCGATTTTTACTTCCTAGAAAAACTTTGAAAGAACTTTCGTGTCAATTGTGCGGTGATGGTGCTTTGTTTGCTAATGCCGGTAACAGCATGAGGACTTGTAAGCCTGTCAGGCTGCGTATCTCCATCGCCTTTTTGCTCCTCTATACACCAGGGAAAATGGTGGCACGGTACGTCAACGTTGCCCAACAATCTCTGGGGCCATGAACACAAAATGGTCTCGCACACTGAACTTCCGAAATCCAGAGACGTTTCACATGGACGTTGCCTGAGTTTCACTCGCTGGCAGTGGTAGTCGTCTTTTGCAGCCGTTGGTACCATTCCTTGGCCCCCAGGTACCATTTGGCGACCCCTGTTAAGCTAAATACACCTTAATTAACATGAAAGCCGATTCTTGAACACTGAGGGGCAGTGATGTGGCATAGGAAAATATAGCAAACTTTGCATCTATCGTGGCATGTGCCGTGCCACGTTTTGAGTGAAGAACATCAAATGCAAAGTTCAAGAGTTCTGCACCGGAGAATGTTTGTGAACATTCCAAGCACTGGATTGTGAAGCGGCGTTCTTGAACGCAAAATGCATTCCTTTGTGTAATGCGTTTTGCGCCACCAAGACGGGGAATTGTGTCAAACCGTGCTTGAAAAGTCACAAGAAGTATCTATAGCAATCGATGAAATGCTCGAGAATTTGAGCTCTCCTGATGGGCGACAGACCTTATTTGGACTTTTTTGACTTTTGACTGGGTTTGGCCTGGACAAATTCTCTGTCTTGTTTTTGACCTTGCTTATTTAATGTGTGTCTGCTGAAAAATGTGTTTTTGAAATTTGTGTCAACGAAAAAAACCTGAGAGTGACTTTTTGTCGTTTAAATCTGAAAATTCAGCGATCTTTCCTACATTTGTTGTTGTTGTTAATTTCGTTTCAAATTTTACAAAGCAAAATAAAAAGTACCAGAAAAAATAAAATTATTGCATTTCTTATTCTGGAAATTTCATGGCACGAATAGGTATACCTGCCACTCTCAATGGCATCATTAAATAATTACTCCATGTGCAAAAGTGATGGTGTGTGGTCCGATGGATAGTGGTCGATCACCGATGATTATCAGCGTAAGCAACATTTTCACTTTCGATAAAAATCAGCCTCGGACATCGTTACCATTCCAACTTGATTTGCAATTATGTTCAAATCCAGTCAATCGGCATTGCATTTTTCATTTAATTCATGTCGGAACCCAACTCGGAACTCAAATCTTTTCACATTCCTGATCAAGAAGTGATCAATTACCTGCGGAGAAGTCACACGCACCAAAATAAACATTTTCCCGAGAAATCCGACATTTTTCCTGCTAAATGAGATGTAATGCCATTTAGCACCTCTTCCCCCACCCTCAGAGGACCCATTTCACTTTGCTTTGCCCCTTAAAACACCAGACACCAGACACTTCGAGGGTGGCATCCGGTGATATTTAGCACAACAAATAAATGTACCAAATTTTCGGAAGAGGACCTCCGAGAGTAGTTTACCAATCAAAACCTCATCTCCCCTATATAGCTGCCGGGAAATCAGGGTATGGCAGGGAATGAAAATGATAAAACGACTCCGGAACTATAATTGGGCCGCCTTCATTTGATCGTCCGGCTCTGACGGCAAGAGCTCGGGCCACTCAAAGGGATTCCGAGGCCCACCGTGCGTGCCAGTGCTGACATTTCGAAAATTTCCCGCGCAGTTGCCGCTTACACTAGTCATTAATTATCTTGCAAGAAAGCGTTGGCTCGATTCAGCAAAGGAGCGGAGCTTTTTGAGCGATGCTATCTGTTGTCTTTCAATGGCGGAAGACATTTTCGCGAACGATGCAATAAAAAATTAGATGGGTACCTACATTTAGCGCCGCTGAGGGCCATTGTCATCGCCCCTTTGATGATGAAGATAACAAACTCGGAGGCTGTGGTGGTCTTGAGATTGGTGGTCCTGTGATGGCTGCTTTGTCTTGACGGGCTGGAGAATTGGTATGGTACATTCCTGTCAGTAACCAATTCACCACAACTGGAAGGAGCTGTTGGGGGCCATTGTGGATGTGGGCGGTGGAGCAAAAGCTGCTAGTGAAAATCGCTGCTGGAGATTTTGGTCTCACTGTTTCGAGACCATATTCCAACATGACCCAACAGCAGAGATACAGGGTATTTCACAAAAGTGCATCCAACGGAAAGCGCTGTCACGCCCAGAAATTTCTTCCAATCAGAATACAGTACGCAGCGCGTTCTGAACCTTGGCTTTGATCGCCGGTTCCACGTTAAAGGTTAAAATGCAAAAAGATCGTCGACCAGAACAAAGATGGTTCAACTGACACCAAAACCCTCTTGGGCCAGTTATCATTGTAACAGATTATTGGCCGTGTTCTCCATTGCAACTCACTCTTGAGTTCAACCCAATAGCCAATTCAATTCAGACGGACAACCAAATCGGTTGACAAACCTAAACCGAAAAGAAAATGATTGCAAAAATTTTGACTTTTCCACCACTCTTCCAATGTCCATGCCACGCAAACATTGATCAGATCGCGTGATCCAAATTGATAATTTTTACACAAACTCGGAGATGGCTGGGCGTTTTCAGGCACCCTGTTTTTGTCGAGACCTGGGCACGGTGTCAGCAACGATCGTTAACTAGTGCCATATTTTATTGTTGTAACTCGAATGTTTTTGTGAGCCAAATAACACCGCTAAATTCTGGGAATGTTTATGTTTATTATATCCAGGTGGGATGAGGCGCATAGATACCACTGTTGCCAGATTACATAGGTACGCAGGGACTCAAGAATCGTCAGGATGGCTCAGACAATGCGGCGAGCGCATTCTTTCAGATATGATGATGGCTATTTCACCATTATGCATACTTCCCAGCCTTTTCTTTCAGTTCGTCCGTTCCTCTTGGAGATAAATTATGTGCTCTATCACTATCAGACACTCAATGGGTGGTTTATCTTGTGTTTGTTTTTGAACTCCGGGACACCGCTTTCTTTTCTTTCATCAGAATGCATAATGGCCCTTTAGTCAGCTCGTCAAACAGGGTGAACCAAGTGATCATCAAGCGCCATTAGGAACGGCTACAGGGTGGCCTCTGAATTTCCACGTCACAACAAATGACGATTTTCGCAAAATCTCAAAAAGTATCCAATTTCTGTGTCTAAGAATCCGTGAAGAAATTGGCCGCGATGGACACTCTTTTCGGAGAAAAAACTTGTGAAAATCGTCTTCCATGGAAACAGCAGCTGAACTAATAACCGCTCCAGAAAAAACCAGCCTTCCCTGAAATTAGCCGACCTGCCCACTGGCTTGACAAAAAAGCAACACCAGCCACTCTGGACACGACTTCGTCACACGGACGAACTCGTGTTTTCAAGTGGCATTGGCATTTTCCCCCAGAAACCACACGATGGGACCATCCGTGTTCCAAGAAAAATGCTGCAGGTAGGCAAAAACAAAAAAAAAGGTGAGCTTGAGTGAGTTGACAACGCAACTTTATAGTTGCCGCCCAAATGCGAGTGGATGACTCGTCGCAAATGCTGTCTGTCGGCCTATTCGTCTGGCAAAGTGCTCAACAGGGCGAGGAGAACAAAGCACTGGCCATTCATACTCCGTGAAAGAGGAACCAGAAAAGTCTGACATTCCGCCGCTATCAGCCAGCTGTCACAGTGATATTTTTCTTCGCTTTTTCCACAAAAAACAGAGATGAACTTAGAATGATAGGAGCACCTCATAAAAGTTGCTCAACAGAAGGTGCTGTTCTCCCACGTGATGGTAGGCCCTGCAGTTTCAGTTACATGCCCCGCAGACTCAAGGTCAAGAAGTGGTCGTGGTCTGAGGAATTCAGAATTGTGAATGAGACCGGACCAAATTGCAAAAATTTCCCGCAGTGCAGGATGAAGCGAAATGTAGGTATCCTACCTTTATTGCTATCCGAATCAACTGTTAGGAGAGTCGACCAGCGCTGCAATGTTTTGAACGGTCGGAGAAGTGGCCGCTATCGACGGCTTCAAGTGGGGATGCTTAGGTACTTGCCAATAGCTGACTCAGGAAATGTAATCTTGTCTCAGAAACTTCAACCAACCTGAAACACTAAACCATTTCAAATGAAAGAACCGGTCAAACATCTGCAACAATATGGGTGGACTAAACGATGGCCTCTTTTTCCACTGACTTCATTGGTGAATCCCATGCAACGGCAACTTGTACCACTCCTCGACATTCCATCCTCCTTTTTGGAGGAAAACTGCTTCGCGACCGAAAATGAAAATGCCCCTACGAATGCAGCAATCACGCACTTCTCTCAAGCTCTCCGTGTTTGATTACAATCAGGAGCACCTACTTTGGATTGTTGAACGACAAAGAAATAATAAAGCGGAAGCACTTTCTCTGCAATTGATCACAGGCAACGGAATCAGACTGTTCATAACTCTTGCGACTGAATTCGAGCGTTCAAAACGAAGTTCAAACCATTCGGGAGCGTGCACCCTTTTTGCACGCATGCCGCCCATTCCTTCGCGGAAGTATTGCTACAATAAATAGGTATTTATTCCCGGCACTATTGGGACTCAAGTGTTAATATAACCTGCATTGTCGAGACCGAAAACGCTGGTGGGTCTTTATTAAGACCCATAGTGTTCGGACCCCAGGACGATGGCAAAAAAAACTTGGGAGGAGTTATGCGATCTCAGAAAATTTTTTTAATGCGGGTTACATTAGCACTTTGTTTAAATTTATCAAAAATGAATAAAACCTGCGTCCACAGATCCGAGTAAATTTATGTGCATTGAACCTACGTCCACAGGTACGGCCATCTTCGCTGTGCATGGCGCGATCCGACAATAGTGTGCATTCATAGGAGCGGGTCCAAACCTCCCCCCACTTTCGCCCCAGCGGATCCACAGCTGACGCTACGTATTCTTGATTGCACCAATGGAAGTAGGTACCATGGGCGTTGATTATATTAACAGGTCCCCATAATGTAGGTGGAACTTATAAGTATAAATAAATAAATAAATAAATAAATAAATAAATAAATAAATAAATAAATAAATAAATAAATAAATAAATAAATAAATAAACAAATAAAATAAATTCGTCAAGAGGCTTCCATTTTCCAATTCGTGCATCCATAGCAAGCGCTTCATCGAACTCTATGGATTCTGCCAAAAATCCTCGAACATTGGAGAAATTTTGAAGTGCTGGTTAATTCAGGGGGTATCTAATTTCAACAGGCTTGGCGAAACTTAACGCATTACACGAGTGTCATGATGTTTTGTGGCGCATGCTGCCATTGATTCGTAATAATGGACTCCTATGTTCGAAGAATTTTGAGGAGAGTATATGCAGACTGAATGAGTCCATCTAATAAAGACAAACTCTCCAGATATCTCATAATTGAATTTGGACACTAACAAAAAACCAGAACAGACTCCATGTAACTTTTTTCCCTGCAGAATTTAAAAACTTCCATAAGTAACCAGCAACAAACTTCGTAACGAAAAAGAATTTTCTAGGGTTGAGTTATTCAATTGAATTGTTGAAATTCGAGACTTAACTAAAATACAACCCACTTCAGACAATTTTGGACAATTTTGAGCAGCAGTTGGCCGACTTCGAAAACATGAAACCTGAATATGCAAACGGGAATAGAATATCCTGAAAATCAAGAACGGCATTTATGGACTCTCTGAGTTCGGTAAATAGATACAGAGGTAAAGGACAATTCTCTTTTGGCTCAACTCTTTCAGATTCAGCTGGGTAAACATCCTGAGTAAATATTATCCCACACGTGGGGCCCGAGGTATTAATTGAACCGAATTCTTAAACGAGGATCAAATTGTGACGCGTGATTTGTTCTAACTTTGTCTCCATAACGACTCTCAATTATTTGTTCTCTGCCATGACGACGATTAACGACGTTTCAAAATCATTTCTATTAAAATGCGCGGATGACTTTAAACACGAATTAAGTTTCAATCGGTGATTCAGTTTACCGGAGTTTGGATTTTGAGCGGGGAACTTCGTTTTGAAATAGATTCATTATCGTTAAGCCTGATAATTAAAATCGGGTCTGTAAGATAAATGTTAAATTTCCAGAAATTATTTTTTTTTCGGAATCCTCCCGATCCAATTTGGCTGCGGACACAACGACTCCGCAATCCAAAACAACTTCAGAAAGCAGAAAGTGGACCTTCAGAAATCCCAAATCTCCTAACAATATTGTCCCACCTTTGCAAGATCATGCCAAAGGTATTGTAAATTACGTATAATAATAGACATGGCGGTGTCATGTATTCCAAGCATTTTAGGAAATGCTCGACGGTGATCCCGCATAGCTGGATTTACAACAGCAGAACTGATAAGATAACGGATGCGGACAAAAAGGTCCAAGACGAAGACAGGAGGTTGTCGCTGCAAATTAGGCAAAAGCATGTAAATCAAACCAAAAGCTGGTGAGCATGAATGACTCACAGTGGCACCACAGAAAAAAAGAAGGAATTCGGCGAAAAATTCCTGTTTTGGCAGTGATCACTTCAAATGCAGATGCCATCTTTGACGCGCAGGTGACGTCGACAAGTGATATGTCTGTTCAGGCATGGCAGCTCCTCAACCGTTGATGAATGGGACGACATGACGTGAGGAGGGAAAACACAGGCCTACTTGCGCGAAAGGATGAAGGATGACAAATTTACAACCTAATTCAATTTTTTGCAGAGCTCATCCTTGCAAAGGAAGAGGGTGCATCTTTTTTAACTAATCCCTCACTCATGTACAGTATGGTCCTAAATTAAGGGGTTAATTTAGGCCAATTCCTGATGCTCATACAAACCAAACTTTCTCCGTAAATATGCGGTCAATTTTCAAGATTTATCACCAAAACCTACCAAACGTGCACATTTGAAGCATCTGACTAAAATAAAAATGTCGGTACGGATCCTACTTTTCTTTGTGAATATCCAAAGTGAACCGAAGAAAAAATCCGCTGCTGTCAACTGCGTTCCAGCACAGCACCTAATTTTCTTGTTTCTATTATGAGAGAGATTCGTAGTTATTTCATCTTTTTTCTTCAAAGCAATTCACAGTGATTCTTAATGCGAGTAATATTTCTGCTGAAAAAAATTTATTTCTGTAAACAACAAATGTTCCTTATTCGCATAGAAAGATGTGGAATTGGCCTAAATGTGGAATTGGCCCATTTTCAGCTAAGGGTTAGGGTTAGGGTTAGTGGCTTTGGGGGATACGGCCGTAAGGGTTTGCCAAAGCAATGCATAAAAATTCGGTGCAGTTTCCTACCCAAAGAGGGGTACAAAAGGTAGAGTCGATGGCCATTGCCCTCTGGCCATACTTCGATGATTCACACAGCGCAAATGCTGTATTCTGCCATCGTTTCCGTCAAAATAGACACAAATTAATGTATCGGGGAGCACTGATATACCGTGTGGAATCATTTTTCAAGATCCCATCATTTCTTTCATTGGGCGCATTTGGCTCGAATGAGCTCTCTCCTGACTGACATTATTCCAATCTGAACCGACAGAGTTATGTGGCCGCAGGTGTGTGGGCCACCATATCAAAATTCATTTACCATCATCATGTGTCAAACGTCTGTTCAGTGGTCCGTGAAGCAAGTGATGTTCATCTCTTGCGATGGCAATTGCGTTTGCTCACGCAGCAGTTGAAGGCGACCGGAACCACGATAAAGTTAAGTTCCATTCGATCTGCTGCTTCCCTAACAATAATAGCTGCTCGGTAGGTGCTCCAGGTGAGTTGGTATCAAAAGGAGAACCTGTCATGTGTAAAAGGACAAGTTTCATATGGTTTCGAAGGCCCTTGGTTGCTGGGGTCTCCTTTTGAACACCAATCTACGGGGTGATTCAAATTGAACTGCCTCATTTTTTTAGGCTCTCGCAATCTCGTGCGCTTGGTCACCGCGAATAAGTTTAAAGTTCCATAACTTCGTTCGGTGCAGCGAACTCGGGCGTAGATCACGTATGTATTTCCGCCACACGTCATCTGCAACCGCGGCTCGCCACACCCCACGAAAAAGTGCCATTAAGCACACGTGTTCCTACCAAAAGTAGCCAAGGAAGAGATCAAAATAAAATTTGACTATACATGTGTTCCCGTCACCCTGTTCGCTGGCACCAAAAATTCTGCGAAAGCCTGACATGTGACTAAAGTTAGTGCATCTGTGGTTGTGTCCTGATACTGGCGCATCCACCGGTCGCACCTGTTAAGTTGAATCTAATAACCAGACAACTGATAACTTATTCCATAGGTCACTTACTGGCGCATCCACTGGTGACCTATTAACGTGAATCTAATAACCAGACAAGTGATAACTTATTCCATAGGTCACTTACTACCAAGGGATAAGACAATAGGACACGCCATATAATGATCATCGCTCCTAATTTCTCATAACACAGCAGAATGAACAAGAAATTAAGTTGTGTGGCCAACTTCATTTGTTTGATTTGAAAAGAGAGCGAAAAAGTCTTGCTCACCGACTGGTTCCAACATCTAAATCCTCGAAACCTGAAGACGGAAACAGTTTCATGGTGAAATTTTAGTTCGTTGAATTTTCAATAACAGTAAAATCCAATAAATGCTGTGAACAGTACAATTTCAAAATACAGACGTTTTAGAAACACTCGTTGGCCTATATGTTGGATGCTGAGAAAGAAATCGGAATACGAAAAAAAAACAATCAGGAAAATTTGAAATGAGCCGTGTCCTCATAAAATTTTTTATGCCTTGAAATTTTATGCCCTAAAATTTTTTTATGCCCTCATAAAAATCAACATGGCCCTCAGGTGTGAATAATTTGGAAGCTGCTGACCAAACCTCCACAAAACTAATTTGTTCTAGAAATATGAATATAGTCCTGCACGACTGATAATTCACCATTCAGCGATATTTGTATTTGGGTAATTATTGAGAAATCATGACGCTAATACCATCAGTATACATTTGAACATTACCCCAATACTGTGAACACATTAGAACTTTAATGAAATTTAATTTGAAGCTTTTAACAAGTTGGTTATAAAGTTACAAGTTACAAGTTGCACCAGTGGTGCAACTTTTGAGAAAGTAGCGCTCAGACGCTTATAGCAACGCTGCACAAAACATAAAAATCATATCAAAACATCGATTAAACATCGGTCCACAGAAAATATACTGAAAACACAGAAAAAGGGCTGCACCTCGGAGCAGATTTGATAAATATTCAATGCCCTCTAAATGATGACATAAACGTGAGATCCCCCATTTTTTGTTCCCTCTTTCCCTCCGATTCGTATAATCACGTTCGCTGCCATTTTCGTCAGCTTTGGGGGTCATTTTTCAGCCCGGCAGACTGAAGAGCCTTGTTTTCCCAAACATCACCGAGCATTTTGGGTGGTCTTGCGGCCTCTTGACGTGGTGGAATTCCTGTGAAAATCGAGGAGAAACAGTTCGGGGAAGAGCTTCATTAAGAACCCATCGGATGCATGCTCTATGGTCCGGATGCCAAAGAACACACGTCAGTTTAACCTTCAACAAAGGTGCTCAGATGTATTCGTGTGGTGCACGATGACGACGGGTCGGTTTAAAGTCTGCGGGAGATTCCTCTTCAATGCTTTGTGTGTTTTGGTTTCTGCAGCCTCTTTTCTCCCACTCGATTTGGTTGTCTTCTACCTTTGTCTAATTGTTATTGTTTGTTTGCAGTGTTATTTGATACGCCTTCTCTTCTCCTAATAACTTATCGGATGCAATCAACCATCGCATGAACAACTGGCACTTCGGCGTCCATGCAGGAGTAATACTTATCTGCGCCGTCCTTTATAAGGTCTGTGCTGACAGGGTGAACCAACCATACCGTTCAGCGAAAAGGAAGAGAGAAACAGTTACAGAACAGTTCCAAAGACCTGCCACAAGAAGAACAGACCAAATTTGCGGGCATGATTTGCGGCGCAAGGGTGGACGGACAAGTTGACAACAATACAGGCGCACGCCAAGCTACAGGTTGGCATCAAACAATGGACGGTGTGAGGACGGGCAGCTTAGGTCGGATTTGGTTAGTTTTAATTACGAAATAACGAAAACAAGCTACAAACCCGGTTCGAGATCTTGGCCTCCTCGACGTGTAGACAGATCTTTGGAACTCTCACCATTGAACCTCTGTAGTGTGTGAAAAAGTTATTGGGGCTCGACAACAATGCACAACAACACACCTGTCGCTGTTCATTGATGGTGATTAAAACCTTAGGATACCTAATTGTTTGGAAATGGATCGAGGCCCATGTGCCTGCGGTGAAGGGAGTGCACTCACTTCTGATGCTGGTGACACTGTGGTTAGGTTCCCTGTGGCACTCTATTCGCTCGCAAAAAGGCTACCATCTCTGCAAACCGAAGTACCTACGGAGTACCTAAGTTAATATGTGCTTGAGAAATGCAGCAATTTCTGTAACGTGCTCAGCAGCTGCTGTCGTCGGACCGGACCAAAAAGTGTCTGGGAAAGTGTTCAATGTAGGTATCTCTGCGCCAGTGCAAACTATAAAAAACAACATTCTGTGGCAAACAACCTTGCACGCAGTTTTGCCCTGAAAATGTGACACATATTTCCGCCATTTCATGCCGGTGTCCTTCTAGTGTTCAGTTCAGATGCAATAACGAATTATCGTTAAATTGAGTATAATGCAATTCTCAAACAATTCAATTCAATGAACAATTCAAAAATTGCATTGGCATGTACGAATTTTTTATTTCCGAGGCGGAGCATTATTCTTTCCTAATAAATATTCTTGCATATTTTTAAAGGTTAAGGGACTTTGGGATTTTATTTTTCGTTTCTTTCTCACATCCAGGCTCCCTAAAATGGGCAAGCTTCAAGCATAGAACGGACCTATTGTCACAGAAAGTCCGCCCACGGGCCCGCAAAACTCGGACTGTTGGGTATTTTTCATGCGCTCGATATTCTCAGACTCGAGATGGAGTGTCTACAGTTCCAAACTTTGTGGCCAATGGGCCCAATTAAACCCCACGCAGATATCAAAACCACAATTTTATTGCACCAACCGTTCGAAATTGCTTTGGCCAAGCGCAACTGAGCGCAACATCAAAGGGAAGGACGCCCTTGCGGATAAAAAGCTGCAATCCGCACAATTTTCTATGATGTGTGTTGCATACGAAATTATTTTTGCAGGCGCATTGCCTCTTTGCAGAACAAGGCCTGCATTTTGGAGTTTGTTGACAGATATGGAAACAGCTGATGCAATATCTTGGCCGCGTGTATCCTTGGACTGGAGGGCATGGTAATTGCCGTCACAAGGAACAAAAGTTTTTGGAACAAAGGAACAAAAGTTTTCGTGTTTGGAAGCAATGTTTACCAACTTCTTTTCCCTTTTTTCATTTGGGCCTGCCAAGACCGTGTGGGTTGGCCTTCGGCGGGCGAATTCTTCTCCAGTCATGCAAGTTGGAACTCTTAGCTGCAGAACGTTTCTACCAGTATCCCCCTATCTCTGATGGACCTTCGTCTGCTGCCTTGACAGCCGATGATGGCGCTTTTCGTCTTGGGCAACTGCGTTAATTATTTGAACGTCCATTCGGGTTGTTCATGTGCCTTTGATCGCCTTGCAGAAATTTCATCGAGATCATTTTCCCCAGGAATATGCCTTTTTATGATGATTGCCAATCCTGAATGGCAAATTTGGACCAATTTTGCAATGGGCGATTGTAAACGCTCCTCCAACTAGCACACTGTTTTCATCCATGCCGGAGTGGGATCCAGCATTCAATCCAACCCTGATGGTTGTGAGAGGCCACGGTTATTTTTCCGCAAGTGATGATGAGCTATACGAACAGATCTGTGGTTTGTAGGCCTTGGCTTAAAGCAATCAGTCAGATTGGATATCGGAAGCTTTCGACGTGTGGTAGTAGACAATAATTCCTTATTTTTCGCGAACAATTATTGAACCGGATTTTCGAAAAGGATTTGACGGTGAAACAATGACATGAATGCAGTTTCCCTATAAAAAAAAAATGGAACAGCTTCAGGAGCCTGTGTTGGCTCTTCCGAACCTTGCGGTTTTTCGAGCGGTAAAACATTTTGTTATTCCAAAGATCAGACGAACAGGAACACAGCAGAAGCATCCAATTTCAGCGGGTCTCTTGAAGCAGTTTCAGGAAACGAACTTGACATGCGTAGGAAACAACAAAAGTAAAAAATAATTCAGGGCAGGTGCATTTGACATGGGGAGCATGTACCCACCACATGGGCATGAACGACTATATGCAATAATTTTAACAGCAAAGGATTGCCAGGAACTTTGTTAGTTGTTGGCAAAAATGCATTCAAAAATTGTTTGACTTTGATTTTTGCACTTTACTCACATGATCATCGCATCCAATGTTTCCTTAAATAGGCAGCAGCTATTGAAAGGTGATAGAAATGGATATGGTAGCGTCTATACTGCACGTGATAAGAAAAATAAAACGCTGTTCCGACTAAACCAAAGTCCAGAAGTTAAGAACAAAAATAATGGTTGAAGCCATGACGGTTGCTGGATCCCATTGACAACACATGAATTACGAAGGAGATGGTGCAGCACAAATCAGCCTTTACAGGTCAAAAACTGAAATTTTCTGGTTGGCATATGCAGAAATACGAATTGGCAGACACCCACAATAATTGATACTTCCTCACATAAAATCACACTTTCCGGACTATCTATAGAGATTTCCAGATGCACGATGAACAAAAATTATTGGCGATTGTGCATGATTAGGTTCTCTTACATTTTGAGGCAAAAAACTGAAACCAGCCCATCAGGTCGTATGAGAATCCTTATGATGTAAATATATCCCATGATATTCTAATAGAATTTGATGCGATTCATTTGTAACCTCCGCAAACCCTGTTTGTAAAGCAAAAAGCCCCAACCAAACAACAGAAAAAATGGACTGCTCTGTTATGTCACGTTTTTAACTTTTCCATTGAAAGCTGTCCACGTGAAATTAACAGAAGATTCGAGCCTGCGACTCTACCACAATGTGAGTTGTCTTCTTTTATCCAGTCAACAGGATCTTCCTGGATCTGAGCATGAGGCGGGCCTATTTAAGAAATGCCTACCATTTTGGGCACTTTCCCATCTAACCACGTGAAAAACTTCTGACCGCCCAAAAACGGGAAAAAACGGTTGAAACAAGGAAAAAAGGTCACGTTAGGTTATGTTAGGTCAGGTTAGGGTGGGTTAGGTAGGTTAGATAGGTTAGGTTTGGTTAGATTAGCTTTATTTTTCACTTTTTCGTCACGCGCAAAATCGGGATATGCCCAAATCAGTAGGCAATTCTTAAATACGCGGCCGGGTTGCACTGCACGACAAATCCCACCCACATTTGCTGCACTTCTGACCAGCAATTCAACCATCATTTGAATTTGCCAGACTTTGTGGCAACTTTGCAAAATATTGAGATGCCATGCCATAGGCGTCCATTCAGCCGCAACAGGCCAGGCCATGCCCATCAACGTTTCATATTCTTTTCGAAAATAATCGTCCAACGCAAAAGTTATAATGGCAATTAATATGCCGAATGTGCCGGAAAAGGGGAATTATAATTCCTTGGAGGGCTCTTAATGGATATTCGCATTCCTCAGCTGATGTGGATGCGGTGGATGCGGTGGATGCGGTGGATGGTGGATGCATGCCTTCTTTGAGAAGTCAAACTGCCGATCTTTACTATACAGGGTGATCAATCTATCAAGCTTCCACACGATCCGACTCATTTTAACCCTCAGGTTTTTTTACAGGTAACGTGAATTGCGCGTGGCAAAGACGATGATTTACTCAAGGTGTGTTGCTTGAGCCCAGCTGCGCACTTGATTAATCTTTTCGGATTTGGCACTTTTCCATCCAACCCCATGTAAATGTCCCGACCCACAAAAAATGGAAAACTGACCGAACCTGTTTTCTTTGTTTAGAGTGGAATTTTGCGTTTTTGTCCACGCGGCAAATTGGGATGTGCCCCGATTCGAAAACAATTCAATATGTTGACAATGGCAATGTAGGCATGAGCCAAATTTTGACGGATTTTTGCTGGATTTTTTCTGCACACTGCAGTGAAGGCATGAAGAAAATACTTCACGCAATTCTCTGTGCCTGAGCTGCTGCTTGTGCTTCCCTTTATCAGATGGGCCTCACCCTCACCTCGACGTCAGGTCTTCCCAAGTGATTGGGTGTCTCAGGGTGGTGTTCGGGTGGTAAACCCATCTCAGGCTCAGGTTGTTCCGGAGATTTGGGCGGCAGGGCGGTTTTGACCGTTAGACATGGTGTGAAATCACTGAAATATTTTGGCAACTCCATTTTGGAGTGTGCGTGATGACGGCCCTGTAGGTACAGACAAAACATGTGACCAGCACAGCACAGCAACCAGCAGGGGCCATTCCTGCGGCTTTGAGCAAGCAGGTGACCTCTTGCAAATTGATTTTCTCCTATTATTACTCGTATGCGAATGCGCCATAACAACAGTTGGTACCAAAAGAATGAAGATTTCCCCTCACACTTACACCTTTTATTATTTTCTGGCTGGAGCGGGGGCCAAACGGTGCTCCAAACCCAAAAATTCCTCACCTTTTCAATGCATGCTTGCATACATACCGCGTGGCGATTAGATTAGATGGAGCGCAGCAGACAAGCCCTGGTCGCGCCAGACAGTTTGACGCCAGATATTTTTATTATTACCAATTCCTTCCTTGTTCATTGTGTTGTGGCACGTCCGAACGTTTGTTCCCGAACAGAGTATGCTCAAGTGAGTACTTTTTGCACTTAATTTCCATTCTCCCCCCCCCCTCCTCAACTATAGGCTTGGCCACGTCTGTACCTTGCCAGAAAATAATCGTTTCTCTTTGGAGGGGGTACCAACGTGCCGTGCATGCCCCATCGAAGGCAAATAAGATCTCAAGTCCAAGTCCCACACTTTGGCAAGCACGCTGAATTTAAATGTAATCCCACCTGGGCCTGATGTTATCACTCGTGTGGAAAATTCAAATGGGCCCAGCAACCATTTGAAGCAAGTGGGACCGTTCTCCCCAGTTTCTAATCTATGGGGACCGGTGGAGTGCCTGTTAGTTCATTTTGTGCCGGCTGGGGGACAAGTTTTGGCTCTGGAAAGTTGGGCCGCTGCAACATAATGAACATCAGAGCGGCATGATGGGCGGGAATGCTTGAGATGCTGCAAGCAAGATCTTTGAATTTACAAGTCTCTCCCCCGATCTCTCTTACTCCTCTCCCTCTCTCTATCTGTGGCAAGTCTTCTCTTGGTCTATTATCATGTTTCTCATTGTCCATGTGAACACCTGGCCATCAGTGGACCAAAGCGAAAGAAATAATGAGAAATAACAGGTGTGCCTATTTCTTCATCTGGGTTTTCTTCCCCGCGAAGAAATCAGGGTTCCTTTATTACAACGAAGACGGGCCTTTTTTGGAGTGGAGGCCCGAACACCGGCCCTTCAGTTAGGCTCATTAGCGCCATCAACAAACCGGACCCCAAATCCCATACCTTCTCCTGCCCATCCCAGTTTGCGGACAGAATCGTAAACAAAACCCAGATGGTTTTTCTTCATTTGCACCGGGTATACCAGTGGTGTTGAAACCGCCGGCCAAGAGACAATTTGCATTATTTTCATCTCTTCCTCTCGCATCCATTTTTTCTCCTTCCTTTCTGTATTCTTCCATTTGTCTTGCCGTGAAAGAAAAACAGAGTTAACGAGAAAAGTCAATACACATTTAAGTCTGTGCCACTTCACAAGCAAATCTACAAGAAAGTCAGAAAAACGATGGCATTTTACAAAAGAAAAGACGCTGTTTTCGTTGCTTTAGGCATTATTTTTTCTTCAAAAGAGACTGCCACGTGGAATTCATTGCCCCATTGCACTCTGAACGTTGAAAGAGTGCCGGGCTTTTTCACACAACGCCTGCATAATCTTTAAAGAGTTCAGCGTTCAGCACAATATTGGAATTCAATTGAACCATAGGTATAGCAAACAGAAATGCACTCACAACCTCAGCCGAGACAGGGAGCATCCTCCCTGCCACATTCAGTGATCCCAGAAAATCACACACGCTTCTTTGAGCTCTGAGCCCTTCACGTTCATGCACAGTCAAGAGCAAATTTCTGCACCAATTGATTATCTCTCACTGTAAATTATTATTCTGAGTCACGCTGAAACAACTGATTCCATCGAGGCACATGGCATGGGCATCGCTATTCGAGCGCACCGAAGCATCGAAAATTGTGCTCAACCGTACCGATTTCCCTGCACGCATCACCATGACGAAACCACGAATACTGCAGTGCATAACCCAGAACATTGAAAATTCAATTGCAATATTTAATAAGTTTCAGATTCAATTCCATTGACCTGTCAAAAGCTTTTGACAGAGTATAAGAATTTGTCAACTTAGCAACTTTTTTATTTTCAATAAATATCTTCCTTTATTCAAAATCAAATTTCTTAAATGTCTCGATACCAGATGGACAAATCGAAAAAATATCCATACAGTTCAACAATCTGTCAAATTCTCGACAACGGGATCTTTCTGGAGGAAGAGGCCTGGGTCCCATTGTGAATTTATCAGTGTTGCATAATGCAATGCAAATGGTATTGTAATGGGCGAAGCCGAGCTAAACTCAAAATGATATCTTTTACTTTGAGCAGGTATAATTGTTGCCATGAGCCCGAAACTGGCCACCATTAAATTAGCCAGTTTTGTTCCAATTCAGAGAACTTCTTACAAATCGAGTGTTGAAGCGGAAGTTTCCCTGTCGGTGGGAACAAAAATATCTGAACTCACTGTACAAACAGGTATACTTTTTTTCGTTCATCTCCGGCAAATTTCATTCCAACTTCTTGTCAGGCTCTCGCCATGTAAACAAATTTCTGCTAATTAAAGCCATCCATTCTTGCAATATCACACTGTCCGCCTACAACCAATGAAAAGACAAATGTGCCATTTAGCATACAATCCAGGTGCCACGACGTCTGCGGAGATCGGGAACAACAGTGGCCTTCAACGCATACCGATTTGCAAGCATGTCGCCAACAATGCTCGTCTACATAGATACTCAGTACAGGTACCTACTTAAGAGCGCATGGCAGATGAATAGAAAACTGAATACGCTAAAAAATATATTGCAGGCCAGTCATTGGCAAGGTACTTTGGTAGACTTACAGACGACTTGTTATGTTTCCCTTTCTCTCTCTTTGTATCAACGCATTTTGCATAATCCACAGAGAGCATAAGCAAGCAAAAGATATTCTCATCGTCAGCAAAATACTTTGCTGGCGATGTTCAACGTGTTTTCAACTTAGCGTTGGCATATAATTCTGAATTCATAATAAAGTTGTCCTGCCAGAAACAATTCCCACACTGCGTCGATTTATTTAATTTCCTTGAATCTGCTTTCCCTGGTTTTGAAAACCTTTTCAATTCTCCAGCCTGGAGATGTCGATCGCGCATCTCAGCGAAAATTTTCCAAGATCACTCGTGAAAGATCAACTGCAGACCCATAGTGATCTTTCGTGCCCTGAGTTGCGGTAGCCTCTGGTAGTCTTTAGGGGTTTACCCATAACTGTTTACTCTCAAAAGTTGAATCCATATCGGCGATATTCCTTGGGGATTGAGCCTCTTTTATTTAGAAACAGTTACTTTTATTTGAAAAACGTTTTGGCTTGATTTTGTATTCTGGTATTTGGTATTCCGGCTTGACTTGGCTTGATCCATGTTTCCGTGACACAACGTGACACATCTCCAAAAACAGATGTCGATTGGCATGAAAACAGATGTTCTCCATATGCCGATTGGTTGAGAGGTATGATACTCGAATTATCATTTTGCACAAACTGGGACAGTTCCTCTGGGGTTTTCACCAACGACATGGTTTTCACCCAGAAAATATTGTGCTGGCCAAAAAAATATTCAGCAAACTATTGCAACACAATGACAATTCAGAATTCAATTTCAATGCCACCGAAATATACCATTTTACTCTTATCCCTGTGGATTAACCTTAGGGGATGTATTCTCTAGGTGAATTCATGCTCAAAGTATCCCTTGGAGCACGAAATTCCTTTTACTTTCATCACGACTTTTCTTGGGTCCAACCCCCAAGAATACGTAATTTACCATTTGTTCCTGCAGCATACCGGATGATTCTGACACTAAAGATGCTCCAGAGAATCATTTACTATCTCAACTCCCTGAATTCTCCATCAGAAAGTTATTGTGGAAAGTTAATGGAGAATCAGAAAGTTAATGTAGAATCCCACTCCTTCATAACGGAACTCTTGCAACCGTGGACTTTTTACGCCATCCTCAAGAGCACGCACTTTTGTTGCTGCCCTTTCTGTACTCTGCAGATGTTCAGCCTGTTCCTATCATTTGGCCAATCTACGATACTCGAGCAGAAAGAAGGCTATGCACCAAACTTCGAACTCCAGATGAGCAGCTCCTCATTTCCAATCCGGCCACAGACACCTGATATGTAAGGCATGTGCGCCGATGTGAACAGGATATTGCATAGTTCCTCGATGGAGTTCCTCAATTAAGCTGGACAACAGGACAACAGTTGACTATTGAGTTGCTATAGCATGCTGTGCTTTTCGTCATGAAGTGAGAAAGCCTTTCAAGTGTAGTGTAAGAACTCGTCACCCACCTTTCGAGGAGTTGGAATGGTGTGGTCAAGAGTGTCCATATTTCCATATTTTCTGTTTTTAGCGTTTTCTTTTTTTGCCAGCTCGGAGTTGGTTTCTCGACCTTGCCAAGTTGGGAAGGATTTTCGAGGTCACAGTGAGTGCGTATGGAACACAATGCCCACTATATAACGCCTAACCCTGTACCTATTGCCCTGTTCATATAGTTCCGGGTTTGTCCGATAAATGCACACCTTTACCCGTAAACGTTTGGGCCATCAGAAAAAGAAATGAAAATAGTAAAAAATCGTGGTGAATTATTCACAGCATAAGTGATAATTCTACTCCACGAGTACTGACTCAGCACAGTGGAAGTCGTTCTTTTCAATGTTTTATCGAAGAGAATTCTCGTGAATTCTGGATCAAACCGCCTCAAAGCGAAAAGGAATCCCGCCAATGACAGGCCCCAAAATTATGTCATCAAAATGCAGCGACGCGCCACGGCAATCAGGTTTTTGCATAGAAAAGTCAATAAAAAAAACTACGCTGTAGGCCTATGGGTATTACTATTCGAGTCTCAAAGTCCGGTATAGAACAAAAGATTGCAGGCGATTAGTGAATACCTGCTCCACGTCAAGAAACTTCACATGCGAGTGCGATTATGTTTATGTTTTCCAATTTGGTTATCCTTTCTGTATCGCGTGATCCCCATTGTCTGTTCTATCTGATCGTTTATTTTTCTCTGTTAATTTTACGAATATTTGCATGAAACTCCCTTGACCCTTCGGGCTCTCTGCCTGTTTCCAAATCCACATGAAGTTAGAAACTGTGAACACTTGCCACACTCCTCCATTCAACTATACTGAGCGTTTTTTTTATTCGAATTCGAACAGCAAAAAAAAACGATTTCATTTCGTTAACTCAGATTTTGTCAAAGATCCTGCTCTGATATCGAGGTTATCGGGTCAACCGGCAGGACGCAGCAGAGCAAGATTTGGTCCGTTCATGAAAAAACTCGAAATCGTTACAGGAACTTTGACAAAATCTGAACAATACCTAATACTGTTCAAATTCCTGAACATGAAAAAACGCCCCACGTACAGGTAAATTGATAGTTTCTGTGTTAAAGCGCCCGACCA
>JASGXE010009892.1:0-42830 GCA_030068105.1 Sinentomon sp. SZTP_YWyxl
AACAATCGATCTTGATATCACAGACCATTTGCTAACTTTTTTAAAGGTTCTGTATCATCCTCACCCAGATGCAACTCGCTCTTCCATCACTCAGCTAGATGAGGGTGAAAGGAAAGGGTTCCCCCATTTACATGAGCTCCTCTTTTCTAATACCATGTCCTCAATGGTTTGGGATGATTTTTATGATTCACTGGATCCAAATTATTTGGCTTTTGATTTTGATAAGAGATTGCAGGATGCGGTGACCACATCATTAGTCAGTGCAGGGACCAACCGAAGAAGGATTAATCGCAAAAAATATAAGCACTTCAGGAATCCTTGGATGACTAGTGATGTTCTTCACCAGTTAAAGATGAAGGATATAGCCTATAAACAACATAAAAGTGCCCCTCTGGATAATCTCTTGTTGGCTAGGTATAAGGCTTCAAAAAATCGACTGTCCACCTTAATAAGGGCTGCCAAAGCTCGATACTATCAAGACCAGATGGTAAGAGCGGAGGGAAATACCAAAAATGTGTGGGGGATCATTAACAAATCTTTAGGACGCAAGCAATTTGTTTTAAAATTTAAAACCCCACTGAAATGTTGAAATGGGATGATGATAGCACACTGCTGTATGAAGATCTTCAAATAGCAGAAAATATGAACGATTACTTTGTCCATGTGACAGACTCTATGTCTACTCATGTTCAACCTCAGGGTCAAGATACCCTTGTTGCAAATATTAACAAAGTAACTAATACAATGTTTTTGAGACCAGTCCTGCCAAGTGATGTACAGGAGCACATACTCTCATTGAAAAATAGCAGTTGTTTGGAGAGTAATCTTAGAATATCCGATTGGAAAAGAGTGGCTCCACTGGTGTCAACCCCATTATCACACCTGATTAATTCGATTCTTCAATCTGGTGAGTTTCCGGACAAGTACCTATAAAGTTTCTAAAGTAATACCTATCCACAAGAAGGGTGACGTCAAGCTTTGCAGAAACTATAGGCCAATTGCCATCTTACCCACTGCTGAGAAAATAATAGAGAGAGAGCTTCAGTCACAGCTGGTTAATTTTCTTGATAGCAACAATGTCCTTCACACAAATCAGTATGGTTTCACAGCAAACCGATCAACCACCGATTTGCTGCTGCAGATAACTACCACTGTCCAGGCTGGCTTGGACAATGGTTTGCTGGTTCTTGGAGTTGCACTGGACTTGTCCAAGGCATTTGATATGGTGAATCATTCAAGATTGCTGCAGAAAATGTCCTTATACGGTATACGTGGTTATGCTTGCGGCTTATGGCTGACTATCTGACTAATCGAACACAATATACTTCTTATAAAGGCTTCACTTCAAAAAGGCAGTTTGTTGGTTGTGGAGTTCCCCAAGGCTCTATTCTTGGGCCTCTCTTGTTTAAGTTATATATTAACGATTTGTTTTATCTGTGCCTGCGTTCTCGTGTGATCGCCTATGCGGATGACGTTACATTGGTAATAACAGGTAAAGACTTACCCACACTAGTGCAAAACTGTAAGGAGGATATGGTCAAAATTCATGAATGGATGGCCATGAACTCCCTTGTCATAAACAATAATAAGACAAAAGCAATACTTTTTCGCTCAAATCGCAATAAGGTTGGCCCAATGTTGCCTATATCTTATGATTGGCAGGGAGTAAATATTGAAATTGAGATCGAGCAGACGGTCTCCATTCTTGGTATTGCTTTTGATACACATTTATCTTGGAATTCCCATGTGGATCATTCGTCGGTCAAAAGGCTAATTAGTGTAAGTGACATTTTGCAAATTTTACAGGAGAAGCAAAAAACTGTTTTCTGACTCTCCTGCCAAATGTTGCATCTTGTGTTTTCCAGGCAAACATCTACACTAGGAGTGGGATTTTACCTCGTCCACAGTTTCTTTCTGCTGCTTGCGGTTTAAAAGATAAATGCGACTTGCATTGTTTTGCAATTCTGTTGTTGAATTTTTTAGGATTTTGCAAAAAGGTCATTTATGGTAAGTGTCTGTCATACTGTCAATTACCATAATTAGCATATTCACCTTTGTTGCAGTACCTAGCATTTTTGCTGTGACTTGCACCATTTTGCCAATGAGGAATCCGTCTTTGTCTGCTTTATTCATGCACCGACTATGGTCTGTCTTATTGTCCTTAATGACAAATCTGAAATTATTATAATTCAAAAGTTTCTCTCGCAAAACTTCAGAAGGCCCATGATGTATTTGTGAATTTCCGTCGCAATTGCAGCAGGGGTTTTATTCCTGGGGGGAGCATTCCCACGTGCTTCCGGCTTCCCTCGTGAAACCTGATGGCGTGCTTGAGAGTGTAATCCACGAACATGCTTGTCACATCAAGGGTTCTCGGGAAAAACCGTTTGCACACAGTTTTTAGCTCGTTGCCACATTACATCCTGTAGGTAAAAGATTTGGAGCTTGTTGATTGTGTAGGGTCCTGCTTTTTGTGTCGAACGGGAGTCTCGCTAACATGCGAAACGATCCAGTCACGTCTCCCACTAACTCTCAGTTGGTAAAAATTGTCAAAAAGCAATTTTCTCTCCTCTTCTTGCCACGCTTTGCAAGCATGATAACATTTTGTGCACGGGTTTGTTTGCACTCGTTTGGCTACTTTAGTTTGGCCTTTGCTGGTGACATACTCTTCTCCTTTGGTTCTGGCAAGCTTCCATGAAGATCTATTCCAAACTGCTGCCTTTCTCTTCCTGCTGCTGGGGCCACCAACAACACAAACACAATGATGTTCTTCGATTTCACTGATGGTGATCTGGTCTTCTGCTGGGAGTTGATTTCCTTGGGGTATGCTCGACTTTCCAGCAGTTGGCGGGTCCAGGCTGGGCTGGACAGCCAAAGACGATGCAGCTGCAGGCCGCTCGTCATTTGTTGCCTGGAAATCAGTCTTACCATTGCTGCTCTAGTCTCCTGGCTCAACCACCAAATCAAGCAACTGGCCATGATTCTTTCAATCTCCTGGTCATCACTCTTAATTCAACAACATCACCAGCATCCAATGGCTGTGGGTGTGGCTCCAGCAGGCAGGTTGGCCGACTTCGAGCAACTGAACAAAGCTTTTCAGAAATTAAGCGGTCAAATTCAGGTGGCAGCTTAAACCATGATGGTGCTCTGACAGGATTGCCAAAGGCGAGCTTGAAGATGTTGCACATGCTGTACGACACCCCTACACCGTCGTATTCTTCAATGTAACGGTGTCGCATTTTTCCTTTTAAGCTGTGGATGAGGGGATAATTATTGTGTACTTTTGTCTTCCATGTTGCTGGATTTTGCACGTAAACTTCATTTTTTTCAGTTGGTACTGAGCACATTATGTATTGTGAATTCTGATTGAGAAACTGGAATTCTGCAAGGCTGAATACAACCCAAATATGCAAATCCAGTTGTTTGGTTGCAATTTGCAAATGCGTTATCAGAACTTGTAAAATTTATTGGTGCCAGGAAATTCCAGCAGATACGAACATCAACATCCTTAGAGAAACTAGAAGAGTGGCATGGTCTGCTTGCAGTCCTTTTTCAAGGAGGTTGGAGAAGGACACACATTTCTCAAGGCATAATTTCCATGCACCTTCGTTCGGTATGTTATAGAATGGCCCTCTCAAGCAAATGCGGATAAATCTGTGGTGTTCGAATCGAAATTAAAAAATCTATTGTGAAAGGTGGAGCGATCGCTGTTTGTAACAATTACACTGTAAAAGAATACCTCAAGTCGTTAAGGTCATGATGATGGACCTTTAAATGCGTGGGGTGAGGAGATTGGATATGGGTTGAGATGCATCTGAAGTGGACTAACTGTAAAATCCAGTGTTCCTTTATTTCCGTTCAGGTTCTTCAGTTGAGGTTATTGTTAACAATCATTATGAAATCATAAAGCTTGTTTAAATAGACAAACTGTGCTATAATTGACGGAGCTTTCAATGTGTTTGGATTTCAGCAATGACCTAAAGGGTTACCTATCTAGTAGTGTCCGTAATGGCATATTTTGTGCCACGAGAAAGAGACTTACATTATTTTGCACTTTGTATTGCATGTCCTTTGACTAGGTGATCCGACTGGCAAAATAAGGTAAGTCCCAACTGAATGCGACTTGCACTGTTTCGCATAAGAGCAACAAACCTGGCCCAGACTTGCATTACTTTGCAATGGGGATTTACCACAATTAGCTCATTCATGCAGTTCAGTTAAAAACCATCAGAGGCATTTACTATATTTTGCAATTCCCTTATTCTTGAAGATACACTTGCACTAATTTGCTCAACTGATGCAGCATGTAAAAATATGCCCAAAAAATGCAAAAAGTCAATTTCCGCCAAAAGTGGACTTACACTAATTAGCCTTTTCACCGACGATGTAATTCGATACATGAGCTACATGCTTGCCACTATGCATAGGATAAAGTACATGTATGACACGGAAACCTTAGTCCTGATATACAGTGCACTAATTCAGTCAAAACTGACTTATGCTTTGATATCTTGGTCAACCCTGTCAAAGTATAATTTAAGAAGAATATTTATAATGCAAAAAAAGTTAATGAGAGCGATTCTCTTTAAACACAACCTCGCCCACTCTGAACCACTTTTTAAGAGGTTAGAAGTTTTGAATATTTATGGACTAATTGTTTATAATTTGGGAATCTGGGGATATAAATCCTGTAAAATGGATGGCAGTGTACCTTGGTTGTTATCAGGAAGAGACACGAGGACCAGAAATTTGAACAAACCTTTGTTCCCAAAAGTTACTAACAATTACGGACAAAGATCGGTTATTTTCAAAGTCATAAAAGTATGGCATGCATTGCCAACTTGTCTAACCCTTTTTGGTAATTTTACATCTTTCAAAACTCAGTTGAAAGAACATTTATTATCGTTGTCCTTTGACGAAATGCTCCAAAGATATACTATTTTCTAGGAGCATTTTGCCATAAGGAGTATTCACCCTTCCCATGTGTTTTAAAAATGGCTGTCCTCAGGTGCGGGTCCACCAACTATGTTGCCTGCCGCACCTGTGGGATAATTTTGTGTTGTAGCATCATGGACGGTTCTGCTGGTACCACTGGGTCTAAGTTAAGTAGAAACAGATGCGTCAGGGCTACCAGCCAAGGGAGCCCCAAAAAGCCAACTTCGAGAAGAACATGAGGAGGTCAACCCCGCCGGCCTCATCATCACAGCTCAAAACAGAGACAGACCTTTGGGAAGTTTCTGTCCAGAAAATCAGATGCAGCATCGCCAACCACGCCAAGGAAGACAACTTTACGACGAGAAGGCTTCCGAAGGGCAGCATCATGGTATACTCCAGCAGTGAAACAACCTACAACAGGATATTTGGCATCACCATGGTCATGGGAGCACCCGTGGAGGTCACCTTCCCCAGAAGCTACACCCAGGTCATGGGAGTTATTAAGGGCGTCTCTGAAAACATGTCGGATGGGGAAATCACCGAAGCCCTTAAAAGTGCCAGAGTCACCAAAACCAGCGGATGGTGGGAGGTACTGTTCATCTCCAGTTCGAGGGTTCCATCCTACTGAAGTCAGTCTGGATCTGGACCCACTAGCGAGTTTTTCCGTACAAAGAACCCGTCACGCTGTGCGCCAAATAAAGAATGCCGCCTCAACGTCACGTGCTCATACCGTGCAGCAGTGGGTCATGCTGCGAAGCAGTGCACAGCCAATGCTCCTACCTGCGCCAACTGCAGGGGACCCCACCCAGCCACATTCCGAAGATGTGCGAAAAGAGAAGAGGCTACAAAAATCAAGGATAGAGGATCGTGCATCCAAACAGGATGCACGATCAAAGAGGCTCGCCAATGGTTGGAGAACAATGAAAATCGTCCCCACCCTCGGCAACCCCAGGCCCAGAACGCACAAAGGCCTCGAGCGCAACCAACAGCAGAGCCCGCTCGAACTCAAGCACCAAAAGCCCCTCAAACGAGAATCAGGATCACGCAGCAGCCATCCTCAGGAAACAGAGAAATTGGGGGGTCCGCCACTCACCGGAGGAAAACCACCACCGCCAGGAAAGCAACCTGCTATGAAGATGCAACCCAAAAGCTGTGTTGAGAAGCCGATACATCACAAACGATCTGATGCTGCTCAGCCCACGTCAGAGGTAGTTAACTCCTCTTCAATACCAAAGGCTCAGCTTCCCGCCGACAAAGCGTCGTCTCATATGACTGACAACTGCCTCCCACCGACCAATGCTGATGCTATGGGAGAACAGAGAGGTGCGGCCGTAGATCTATAATCTCAACTGATGGAAGAGGATTCTTCCCCAAGTTCCAGGATACCCATGGAACAGATAAGGGCACAACGTCAGAGGGTACACTCACGACACCCTCCTCACGATCTCCAGGTGTCCCATAGTTAATTCCCTAATAACTGACGGCACTGCAGATCAGAAAACAAAACAGATCATGAAAGCTATCAACACCCAGTTTGGGCTCTCTTTGGGAGCTGAAGGCCACGAGGGTGGATACAACAGCCAAACAGCAACTCCATTATGGGGATAAACCAAACTGCAACGGACCAACAACAAGGAACATCCAAAAGACTGGAACCCACATCCTCACAAAATTCCGAGATAACCGCAGACAGCAACAACCAGCCAACATCCCTGAAAATAGTACAATGGAATGCCAGATCGGTGCTCCTGCATGGTGGTGAGATGTTTCAGTAACTGGATGAGAAGGGAATTCACTTGGTGATCCTCGCCGAGGTGCCCATTCAAGGGAGCGTGCCCTCAAGCATTGGTCGCTACAACTACTACCCACCTAGGGGCAGCTCAAAGAAAGGAGCAGCGTTCATGATCAGGCAGGATATCCCACACTCAGCGTGCCCTTGACGTCGGCGGAGCCCACATTCGGGATAGCAGACTGCGTTGCGGCTAAAATCAGAGTCGGCAAGAAGTTCATAACTGTGGTGTCCTACTATGGGCACCAAGGGACAATAGCTGAAATCAAATCCCTGGAAACGGCAATCTCATCCCTGCAACCCCCCCTCTTCGTCGCCGGGGACTTCAACGCCCACAACCCGCTATGGGGCGGACACAAATTGACTGGATCGGGAAGAACCCTCGAAGCACTCTGCCGCTCTCTGGACCTCTGCATCCTGAACGATGGTTCCTGCACATAAGTAGGCCGAGGAGGAATAACCTCTGCAATTGATCTCACATTATGCTCACTGATCTGGCTGATATCGCATACTGGAGGACAATTTCATCAACTTGAGGCAGCGATCACTTCCCCAGGATCACAGACATAACCATCAATGTGACAGCCCCCTCCACCCACAAAACCATATCAACGTTGGATTGGAAAGGTTTCAAAGAATCTATGAAGCTAACCCCGATGCCTGATGTTTGTCAGTGGAAGACGGGGCCAGAATCCTCACCTCGAATATCAACAGCGTGGAAGCTTACACCACAACCGAGAATGGAACCTCAGGCCCACATGTAGTGTGGTGGACCAGTCAGTGCCAAAAGCTAAAATTGGACCGGGACAACGCATATGGAAAAGCCAGGGCATCAGGAAGTAACGCCGACTTCCTGGCCTATCAGAGAGCGGCTGCTTTTGCCAAGAAGTTTTTCAAAACACTTTAATAAAATGCATACCAGATGTGGGCAACCTAGCAACTGCATGGGACGTACAAGACACAGCAGAACAAAAGTCCTGAGAGAGAGAGAAAAAGAGGATGGAGGCAGGGTGGGAAGCAGATTAGCAGCAGTTGTGAATGAATTAATGGCAAATACAAATCAAATGATAACAACAATGCAGTGTTAATCGAGCTTCAAGAGGAGCACCTGTTTCTGTACATGTTGCTCTAACACCTGTTAGAGCTAGAATTTGTTCCAGGTCACAAAATTTTTGTTGTTTTGTTAAAAAAAACAAGCAAATTTTAATTTTTCCAATGGAGCATTTTTAACCAGCCCTGCCTGTCCTGTTCAGGAGTTTGTGAGAGTGGTGAGATCAAATGAATGGTCGATTAAAATGATTCTGCTGTCATTTGCAACAATGAGTTTCATGTTGTGATCAAAAACTGGTCACAAAAATGATCACCACCATCTCTGTTGCACCCACCCCTTCCCCACCGTAACTGCATGTTGCTTGTTTGTTCATTTAATTATCTACGAATATCATCAACCGCGATGCTGATGAGACAATGGAAACACATACTATGCCTGACGGCTGACACATTGGCATTAGACAAGTGTCATAGTCAGTCAAATCACATCCATTCATAAGGATGATGCCCAGCCCCCCTAATTCATCAGCACACACGTTGCACTAGAGAAACCTCATCCGTAAAAGCAATTAAATTAAGAAGAAATAAATAAAATTTGTGATCACATACATCATAATGAAAATTTAAGAAAGTCAGCTCTTCAGAAATTAGCTAAGCAGTGTTGCTCACGTAGATTGGACAAAGGACGAGCAAACAGAGAAATAATGGTGCAACAGACAAATTAACCAGGCAGGCACAGATCAGATCAGATCAAATCAAGTGAACAGCAAATGCAGAAAGAAACACATTGTCTCTCGTTTGCCCCCGATCTGATCCCAATCCAATCCAATTCAAGGCACAAAAGGCAAAGGAATCAAAGTTACGCTGAAAAGAAGAAACTCGAGTAGGGTAAAAATACTGAAATGTAAACTGTGTTGCACCTTTTTGAGACTGATGCTGAATGTTCATTTATTATGAACAGAGAAATTGTACATCTCTCTCCTCTCTCCCAACCTCTCTGCGGAAAAAAGATATCCACCTGGATTTACGAATGTATCTTTCAAGCCCCCCTCCCCAACTTGGAAAAATGAAAGCCAGTAAATGATTTTCAGGCGGAGGAGCCAACAAACTGGACTCTTCTCAGAAGAAATGACCCAACCCGAACCCATTCAGGCCATCATTCCAATTTATTTTAAAATAATAATAAGAACACACGTTTCGTCCGCTCCTGTTTCCTGCTGCAATTCATTCCTTCCCCATTGTCGAAATTCAAAAATCAAGAACAAATAAAGATTTTATGTCTTCCGAAAGTTTCCGCACAAATCCCAAAATTTCAGACTCTTTTCAAATTCCAAATTTTGAAAAGATCCGCTCCAATTCCGAAGGGAGAGTTTCGAATCATCCCGACTTTCAAGAGATCCACTTGCTTCATAAGTCACACAATACATCATGACAAAACTGAATTGCCTGTTAATTATATCCCCCTTCCCCCAAGTCATGTGTCACACTTTTCAGTCAAATTTTGGGACATATGATAGGACGTAAAAATACCGTTTTATGATGCAAAATATGATGTATCCTACGAATGTTGATGGGCAATATCACATGCAGGATGGCCAAAAAAAAAGGAAAGTGAAATTTCATGTTTGCCAGTTGGCCTGATTTTGGGCTTGTTGGTGTTGCCTTTTTCTCAGTGGTGTTTTTTGTGAGTCTGCACAGTCACCCGTCATCCCACGGCAGGTTGTCCTTTGAGAATCATGGCACATTTTTTATGTCCGCCTTTAAAATAGCCTGGTTTATGTGACGGATGACTTCGTTCTTTTTTACGATGACATCCAGGCTTTTAACGTGCCCCGATGGTCAGAACAACTATGTGTCTTATATTTCCTCAACCTTTCAAGATTAGGGCAGGAGAGGTTGAGTCTAGAATGTGAGCTGCTTTTGGAATTATTCAGAGTTGGGAGATTGGAGTCACTGGGGCAGATGCATTCCAGATAAGCATGATCACCACCGAAATTGATCAGAAGGGGTACCGTGCCCTGGATTTTCAAGGATGTTTACAGCAAACCACACACACTCCGTGAATAAAATGATTCAGACGTCGATGTTGGACTGCTGAAGACATCTTTGAATCCAAAACCATTTTGCAGGACTAAACCAGCCTTAAAAACGCATTAAACTTTCCTTTTTCTTTTGGGGTCGAGTAGGGGCTGTTGCTTTTTCTGGGCATCGAGATCTCTTTCCGAACCAGCATGCACCATGTGACTGTGGAGGATGAAGAAAATGATGTTTGCTAATTTCAGTCATCTTTGAAGCCAAACACCAAGCAGAGCCAAAACAGCAATGAAAACGGTTCAAAATCACCATACTTGTTGAGCTATCAGGGTTCAGTTGAGGCTGATCAATAAGAGTTTTGAGTCGTTATTTTCCAAAATATTCCACAAATTTGCAACTAACCGAAACAGACCCAAAAATTCACTTCCCTTTTTGGGCCACCCTGTACAACACGTAGAAACTCATGTACAACACATGATGTGCGTTATACTTTCCCATCCCTGACGAAGAGGATAAATGAAAGAAGCCAAGTTATGGTTGGTTCAGAACTGAAGGTGTACTTTGCTCTCTCTTCGTTGAATGCTCTGCTGGACTGTGAGACCTCTTCGGCAGCTCACTTTGCATTTTCATTTAGGTAGGTAGGTGCTTCAAGTTCTCCAAGGAGAGTTATTACATTTCGCTGGCATACCTGATTACATTTCTCCTTCACATCCTTCATATTGCAGAAAAATGAAGTCCATGAAGAGCGATGCCAATTGACAAACAAAACACAGATGAAGGTGAAGGAAGGAATCCAAAGGATGCATCCGTCTCTGACCAATCTGCCTGTGTGTCTGTAGTGATCTGATTCACCCTCTCTCTCTTTCTCTCTTCCCTCTCCCTCATTCAAGCAACCCCTTCCGTCGTTTGGAGGGACAAATACAAACGAAAGAAGAAAGCACTTCTCTGTCAGCTCTTCTCTTTCACTTCATCATGTTCTTCATCTCCTTCCAACAGAGGCCTTTCATCGCATGTTGTAGTCGATTGTTTCTGTTTTGTTCCTCTTTTTCCACTTTTCATTTCCACTGTTGCTTTCAATGTTATTCTCTGAAGAAGTGCCTTCAACACATTTCCAGGCACTTGCTGATGCTCTCTGATCAGTTGCTCAATCGAGCTTGCAACCTTAAGAGAAAGAAAAAGTGAAATGAAGGAAGGAGCCATTAAAAGTGATAAAGCAGTGAAAGACATTCACATTTTTTGTCAAGCACACCACGGAGACTTGGTTCCCGATAACTCAGCGGTTGGTTGCATACTCACAGCTGTTTGTTAAAGGAAAGGAAGTGAAAGCGATGGAAGGCAGGGGAATGGTTTATGCAGAAAGGAAGTCAAAAAACAAAAACAAGTAGCTATGAATCTGGTCAAATCGATGCATGGTCTAAGCAAACCTGCTCACTGCCTTTTTGATGAACAAGGTTACATGCATCACACACACACACTCCACATTGGACAAAGCTAATTTTTTGAATGGGCCGCTTCGGTAAACGCGAGTCATCTTTACTCGCGGCAATTATCATGTATTTTAAATGGGAAAATAGAGGATAAAGATAACTCAGGTTTGTTATCTCGTGTATCTCAGGTTGTAATCACGTGGACAAAGAGAATGCTGAACAAATATTGTGTTACAACAGATGGATTTTCTTTTTGATTGATAAAATAGTTGTTCGTTTTTAAAAAAATTTCTTCTGGTAATTATGAAAAGGTCACTACTCTCAGGGCAGCTGCCAAATCAATGGAAACATGCCTTTGTTTGTTCAATTTCTAAGAAGAGTGTTTCAAAGCTTCCAGCCTCTTACCGTCCGATCAGTCTCACTATAGTTGTTATTGTAGACTTATGGAACATCTGATCAATGACTATCTTTGTAGATAGAGTGGATTCTGAAGTCATGCCATAGATGACAGTCAGCATCGGTTTCAAACAGGTTACTCTTGTGCGACACACAGATAGTTGGGTTCTCTCAGTTGGTTTCAGATCAAGGTAACCAGGCTGATGTCATTTTCATTGATTTTGAGAAAGCCTTCGACTTGTTCACTCATTCTGCTCTTATTGTTAAGTTAAGATCTAGAGAAGTTGAAGAAATCATTGTTAATTGGATTACTGACTACATTTCCACTCTCTCTAAGCAGGTTGTGGTTGGGAATACTTCTGTGATTCATACACAGTGATAATCAATAGAGAGAAAACAGGCCTGGCTGCCAGAAGAGAAGAGAATGAGAACAGTGCAGGATCAGAAAAAAAGAAAGAAACGAAAGACAAAAAAAAAACGAAGTCTACCTTTTGCTTGATGTCGTCTGGTGTTGCTCTGGGATCGGGTGGTATTGGTTCTCCAAAATAGGTCACCAGCTTAACAGGAAAACAGCCGTAAACTGGTCTAAGAGGCAAGTTGGTCTTCCTGTACAACCAGTGCCAAAATGAATCACCCCATGGACACTGGCGATAGCCTTCACGTATGTTCTTGGTAAACATGGGAATGATTGGCTGAAAGGGTTACACAGACACAAAGAGAAGCAAAAAATAGTTACACATGTCATGAGGTGAGGTGAAGGTGGTGAGAGGGGAAATATGAAAAATGCACCAAACTAAACTAAACCTGCCACTTTCGATGCCCTGAACAAAGAAAGAACAAAGACCAAAGAAAGTCAAAGACTGACTTGTGCAAAAAACGAATTTGCAATGCATCTCTGAAACACTTGATCTCTGATAAAAAAAAAAAAAAAAGAAAAAGAAAAGAAAAGGAAGGGGATATTTATTGATAATTTGGATTTCAAGAGAGCTCATACCGACGTCCAACTTTCAAGGGAGGGGGATGAGGAACAAAGAGAAGAGAGGTACCACCCACCTACTGAATTTATAAATTAATCTTCTGTATCTTTAGCTACACTTTTCACATGAAATGGCCGGTGAGCAAGCAGTAATGCAAAAGCAAAGTGGAAATGCACTCAAATTGTGATAGAGTTGAGTGTCATATGCGAGCGAGGCAAAATGTCTGATGGACTTAATTTGTTTTCTCGATTTTAGCTTTGGCATGGCCTTGAAATATTTTTCTCATCTCAAAGGGTTCTGTTTTAATGCTGGAAAGGTGAAATTTGCCTCTTAAAACAAAAAAAATGTCCTCTTTTTTCAAGAGACGAGTCGATATTTTTGATTTCCTTTTTCATTTTATCAATTGATGTGAATGACAGAAACAACCTGTCTCTGATAAAAAATGCCCTCACATTTTTTTTTCAAGCAGAACACCTTGAAGTTGAAATTTTTGAAATTCTGACTCTTTTCCATTCATATTTCACAAAATGTTTGACTCTGTTTGCTGTTAAAATGTAAAAATCTGCACACAGTACCCACTGTGGGTACAGCTTCACAGTTTTGCTAAGCTTTTTCTTTGAAATGGCTGTTTCATCACATAATAACCATAATCATCATCTAGAGAACTGCACTTTTGCATGAAATTTTGCATGATGTTTATGGTGATCGATCATCCAAATGTAGGCAAAAAACTAGCTCAATCCATTCCAACAAATACCTATTGATTTTGGAATTTTAGGTGGCCCTCCTCCTTAATATACTTTATTGTTCCATCGCAGCACGAAGCATGGTTGAAATAAAAAATAATGGGCCTGTAGTTGGTGTCAGGCAGGGGTCGGTCGGTGGCCTTACTGGAAGAAAAGAAGGAGGACTCCCATGGAATGGAATAGCATCTCGGGTCGAGGGTGAGCTCCTTTTATTTCCTAAACCAAAGGACCAATACCTATGCCATTATTTCACTGAGGGAAATTTCTCCTCTCCCAAAAGAGAGGGGGATGGTTGTCGCAAGAGAGGAGAATTTGAAGAAAACAGACAAGATGATGGGACAGCTGGATAGACTGGCAGACTGTTTCCTTGGAAGTTGTAAAAACCTAATCAAAAGACGGACTGAGATACAGGCAGACTGAATGCAACCCCAACCCAACCAAAGACTAAGACCCCCTAGACCCACCCAACTGAACTAACCACTTGTGCTTCAAGTGCAACCTTGGCAAATCCCAGTCTATTTCTCCAGAGCAAATTGTAGTAGTTTGATCCGAACTGGGCTTCATAAACACCACCAGGAGAAATGATGAGAAGATTGTTTTTCTTTTTCAAAATGTCGGCACACGACTGAACTGAGCCAGGACTCACTTTGAATGCTTCCAGCAACAGGGACAAACCTGAAACAGGATTCAAAAAACAGGACAGGATAGCAAATGGAAAAACCCATGTCAAAAGTTCCCAACACGATCTGCAATTTCTCCGGTCGGCATGCTCCCACTCACAGGCCACAGTTCATGTGGCCAATGAACGGCACCAGAGAGAAAGAAAGAAAAGGGGGGATGAGAAATGAAACCTTTATGCAGATGATGCAAACTTCTTGTGGCCACTCTAGTCTCTCGTAACACAAAGAGGCAAACTGCAAGAGGCAAAATAGATAGATCTTAGACCGGAGACCGACCGAGTTGTGTCCGACTTGACGTACACAACTCTTTTGCTTAGGTGCACGTTCCTTCCGACATAATCACGGTTCATAAATTTTTAGAATTTCATTTCCCTGACTTCTGCCAATCCATTTCACTGACTTTTCTCTGACCTTTGCTGATCCATTTCTCTGCCTTACCAAAACAAAGTGTTGCCGTCAAATGTCAAAAGCCAACGCAGGTCTCACGGGTTCTGGGTCTGGGGAACGAGCCCCCAGAAGCTGAAGAAATTTTGAAATGTGCGTGTTGATTTTGACCTCATAATTTCATTTCTCAATCATTTTTTGACCAATAACCCGAATTTCCCCAAGTTTTGATGTGATTGCCTGACTTTCCCCGACTGTGGTAACCTTGCCCATCCCATCCATCAGAGGATCAGGATGGCCGACTGAATGACTGATCACACGGAGCAGAATGGCAGTTCATGAGTTGCGTGTTAGGACCAACTAACCAGCTGCCTTCACCAACTCGTACTTGTGCTCAGTCTTTTTTTTCGTTTCTGGTTTCTGACTACTGACTGGACCAAAATGTGGCCTGGGAACGTGTAAGTCAGAGTCGGAAGTGCCGTGGAGAGGAGGAATCCATTGGAACTCTATCCGGGGTAATATAGTGAGAGTGATCATCATAAGCAAACTGCCAGCCTCTCTGCGAATGGCAAACCAAAATAACAGCACAGGCATACCACATTGTTTTGAGCGACGGTTAATCACTGTAATCAGTGTGATTGATCATCAGCTAAGTTCAGTGAGAGGATGCAGCTCATCTTGACGCCTTTCTACCTCGACCCTTCCCTCTCTCCGTCCCACTCCCTCACCCTCCCTTCCTTCACCTCCCTCTCCCTCCATACACACGCACACATGGTACGTTTGCTGCGGCTTAGCTGTTCACCATCACCAACAACAACCGCACTATTCAGCTAAAATTACCAAATATTTTAATGTAGGTAGACCAATTCGGGCAGGGGGCAGGGGAGGGTAGATAGGGTACCTTCTTTGCAACACTTCTTGATTTGGTTGGAAGAAGCCAAGGACTGAAAGATGGGTGGGCGAGACAAAAGAACATCCCAAAACGTAATTATCAAATCCTACAAGCCACTGCACAGGTACTTTCTGGACAAATAGAACCGAATTAACCTCCTGCTGCTACCTGGTGATGTTTGTCAGGTTTGACGTCCTTTGGACCAGAATCCGACTGGTATCTTCTGTGGTGCCAACTGGCGACGGAATGTCAGCAGAAAGTAAGCATTCCGAAAAGTACAGCAGGTTTTTCTTGACTTGGTGTTGGCACATATGAGAAAAATCAGCGAACGATGAAGATGATCATCCCTGCATTCGTCATCCGACAGCTTCGTTCGCTCGCAGCACTCAACTTCTTGTTTTCCGCCAAACCCAATTTTCCCCGATGTGTGCATTCTTTTACCCTCGTGGAGTATGTACGAATAGGTATCAATGAACAGCGGGAGAGAATAACACTGGATTTCACCAAACATTTTAAAAGTATCATGCATACTTATTCCTGAGGCAATTGAAACCAGACCAGCTCTAACGTCAGTCAGAAGAAAGAAAAGATGTTTTGCTTGAAATAGAGAGAGAGAATGTCAGTCAAGGCGTAACAATAATTTGTTTAGATACCTGTTTTAAATAATAAATAACCTGCTTTCAGGTCAGACAGAACTAAACTAACCTGGTATTTTGAATAGGAAATTATCTCCAACAGCATAGACTAGTTTTCCTTTGTTGAGAATGAATTTTGCCAACACATAATACATATCAATTGGAATTGCACCATGATAGCATATGATCAATGCTGATTTGTGCTCAGGAATGTTTTCCATGCCTACTACTTCATAACCTAGGTACATATGGGAAGAGCAAGAGAGTATAAAGAGAGTGAGTGGGAGGAGAAGAAAGCATTGGAGATTGAGATATATGAGGCATACGATGGAAATGGTATCGTGTGGAATGTACCTGCGCAGTACCCCTATCGAATTATACAGATTGAAAATTTGGAGAGAGTTCAAAGAAGAGCGGCACGTTTTGTGACAGGTAGATATGCTCCTTTTGACAGTGTTACGTCAATGTTGCAAGACCTTGGATGGACTTCACTAGCTTCACGTAGAATGATCTCCCGACTTGCTGGTTTATTTTTGGGATTAAATAACGTGGGTGGCTGGTCAGAAATAAAGGACTTTTTGCTTCTGCCAAATTACCAAAACAGAAATGATCATGATTTTAAGCTTTGTTCAGGTGCATTTCACAAAGATATGGGAAAGTATTCATTTGTGCACAGAATGGTTAGGGATTGGAACTCTCTGCATCCCCGAGTGTTTGGAACCAGGGGAGATATCAATATCGAAATGTTCAAACAAAATGTTGAACAATGGTTGTCTGACATCACCATAAACATGTCTTAAAAAGTTTTGTTTCCTTTATTCCTCTGACATATGCCAACAATGGCTGTTATATTTAATGTACGTGACATATTGTGTGTTTGTCTTATGTTATCTGACTGCTGATTTGCGCCGGGATTAAAACCCCTGCAAATTAAATGTAAATTAAATTAAATGCAAAAGGAATAAAAGAAACAATAAAATGAGGATCCGGCAACAATAAGAACTGGCATTTTCAATAAGGGCAAGCAAGAGCCCCACATGAAGCAGATCCAATGTGGAGAGATGGCGATGGTGCAGTCAGAGATGTAGATATGAATGACCACACCATGTTATCACTGTGTCGGGAGAGGTGGGTTGGGGGACCGGGCCACTCTCTGCAGTGAGCAAAAAAGAAAATCCCCTACCACCAGTGTGCTGACTGCGTGTTTTTTGTTTGGCATATGCTCATTCAAGCTTCAATGTTGAAGATGTGCAATTTGCAGCACCTGATGCTGATCAGGAAATCATGATTTTACTATGCAAATTGATTTCTGGTATTCGGACACCATTCAATATGGGTCTGGTTATCGGTTCCACAAGGTGGTTCAAAAGAAAAATCGTTGTCTTCGCTCTTATTCGCCCACCTTCGCGGCACATTTGTTTTTTTTCTGAAGGGGGAAAAGTAACAATGCGCTATTGGTGGTATTCGGGCCTCTTTTGAAAATTACTCTCGGCATCATCAATTGGTGTCACAAAGTAGGATGATTGACAGTTTATGCGGTTATTTTATTCCGAACACGTGTGTGAGCATGGCCTCAAAGGAAACAAAAAAATGCAGAATTCTCAGAAATCCAGTTCAAGGAAAACAAATGCATTTTTCGAGGATAACGGTAAGAGATAGAGCATTTTTGACGAAAAACACTACCCCTGGTCACCCACCCCGGTTATCGATAGTTCCAGATCCAATCATTTTATAAAAAGGGTCATATGGGGGGCAAAAAAGTGCTCATATAGTGGCAGAATTCACCACCATTGCGATAAAGAAGCAGATTTTTACTCTACTTTTTGAATGTACATGTGCAGGGAAATGTGAATGCTACATGGACTGTCCTTTGAAAAAGGAAACGACTGGCTGGTACCGCCGTTATTTAGCCTAAAAGATGCATCTTGAAAAAGACTCCCTACAATAAGTGGATGTTTTTAGCTGTTTTAGGCAAAATTTTTGGATAAGTTTTATCAATGCTACGGACCCACTATTTTTTGTTTATTCTTTTTTTCTTTTTGCAGGATGTTTTTTTTTTACATTGAAGATTGAAGTTTGGGATTAACCCAAAAATGAAAAATCACATTTTTTTTTTTCGGAAAATGAGCACCCATCTTGCGACTCCGAAAATCGTCTTGTTTTTAGACTCTGACCGGGAAAAGGTTAAAGCGACACAAAACGATAATAACGACCTGCGATAATAACGACCAATTCACCCTTCTCGAGCACCACCGACCGACCGACCACGTTTCATATACCTACCTACCTGATGATGACACTGCGGTCATCGGCATCGCTTTCCTACCTTCAGTCGCTGAGCTTTGTCCTGTGTTCGTCCACCCTCTCAATGCCAATAACTTGAGAAGAGAGAATGAAAATGCATACCTTTCGACAGCTTTGATGATTTACTAGGTTACGGAACTGATATCATAAGAGAGCAAAAAGACCCTTCCAGAGTTTTTCCAAACATTGCAACTCAAAAAAAAAAAAAAAAAGTTTGTCTTTCGTCTGTTCCATTCTGAGAAGGTGGTGGGGGTGGTGAAACATTCGCTCCCGATCAGTTTTTTTTTTTGTGTGTTGAGGGCCACAGGCAGTAAAAGCCATTGGACGTGGTAAACCCCGGTCAGGCATGCATCATTTTTTTTTGCCTCGGCAATTACCACGACAACAATCAAGTCGTCGTGTTGTTTCACCAAGATCAAGCCAACATGCGTTTGTGAACAGAGAACACCATCCTTAACGCACAGTGTCTTCGGCTCTGTCCGTCTGAGCTTCAAATGAAGAAATTCCAAAAGAATTTAAAAAATTGCAATTTCACTCTCCTGCTTTCTCCCACGTAAGAGATCGGGCACCAATTATTCATTCTTGTTAAACCAAAATACGAATATGTTCTTGCGGTGTTTTCTCATTGCAACCTTGTCTTTTCTTTTCGTTGGACTTCATCGCTTTCATGACAGTGTCAATAACCACAACTGTCATCAGATCATCACAGTTTGCCAAGATCATGTTCTGTGCCGTGCAATCCAATTTCCGTCACAATTTTATCATGCATATCGGATGCACAATGTGTTTTGTTATGTCTGCAATCAATTTCGTCTGAAAAATGTCAGTTCTTAGCAGTGGATCCAGAATCGCTGGCATTTGGAAAGATTTCAGATCGTAATCATGTCTTTTTGCATTTTCACACTGTTGTGTTGTATGTCGGAGTGTGGTTTTCTTTTTACCACGGTTTCAATCATGCAAGCTTTGCAAGCCAGGATTGGAAAAATGCATCCAACCTTTCAGACCAGGCATGTTTGGGTGCCCTTTTCCATTCGACTAGCCTTTGTTCTTTACAAAGCCACGTTTGGGTGCCATTTTCCGTTTGTCTAACCTTTGTTCTCCACAAAGCCATGATTGGGGTGCCCCTTTCCATTCGGCCAGTCTTTGTTCTAAAGAAAGCCGTCCAAAAAACTCCTGAAAAAGTTCCAGACATTTCATTCATGAAGGAATTCGCATGACATCTGCAGATTCCATGGGCCTGGGTGCTAGATTTCCAAAACGTATTTATGCCGGCATGAGAATTGATGCTCAGACGTAAGCAGGCCATTTGCCTTATGAATTTGCATATTTTTCTCTGAGACATAAAAAAAATATCACAGGGTTCCTTCCCTCCTCTAGGGGGGGGGAGGGGGCAAACCATCATCGAATTCTCTGCAAAGCTTTCGAGAATTTGCGAAAAGCAAAACGAGAATTTTATTCGACTGGTCTAATTCATGGGCACTAAAAATACTCACCATTCTCCTTGTCACATGTTCAGTAAGACACCACACGATGGTGAGAATTTTGTCGTATTCTGAATACCACCCCAAAGATGTAAATAAAACATGGATAAACGCAAGCAGTCATCAGTCAGTATGCAGCAATGAAAAATGGACTCTGCTTTCATCGAATGAAGATTCCCTGTCAGCCTTGATTGCAACAAGGCTAAAATAAAACCCAGACAAAAATGCCACTCACTCACTGTGAATGGAGAACAAAAATCGTAAAATGGCAATGCTACCACAAAGGAGAAATTCCTTACCTAGGCCTACTTCAACTTTGGAAAGGGCAAAAAATAAATTGGAAGCTGAAGAAAGAATAAGAAACAGGAAAAGATTTGGTAGAAGATATTTTGGTCAAAAGGAAACACAGGAGTGCATGCCCCGCAAGTGCAACAGGCGATGTCGGTATCATTGGTTGGTTGGTGTGTTTCCTTTCTTTCTTGACTAATCAACTAGGTACCCACCCAGGCTCAGAGATCTCAGATCAGATGTTGCTAGCAAAGCTAGGCTGCCCCTTCAAAAAAAATCTCATGAATTGTGCATTTTTTATTTTCAACAAACATTTGCAAGGGCAAAACCTGACCACAGAAGTCCACAAATGTGAGCCACTGGCCACATTCGAGAAAAGGCACACTGATTTGCCTGCTGAACAATGTCTTGATTGGGAATGTTCTCTCCCGATGCCAACTACCACAGAAGTTGCCCCACCCACCCTCTTTCTCGCTGGTCTTCCAGAATCCAGACGCAAGCCATGAGATTCATGAGATTCAGAAGAGGCAGCGAATATTTTTGCCTGTTTTGAGGGATCTGCGGGGATGCGATAAAGCCTGTGCCGCTCCATCCCGCCGGGTGAAACCACCCACCCAAGTGCAGCAGTTCACATTGCTGAGGAGGCACCTTCAAATCTGCCTCCGGCTGCATCTCTGCCGCATCAATATTCATGTTGCTCTGTTGTCCTTGCTGCTCGCCGTTCACAGGCATCTGCTGTGATGAAAATGAATGCAGGCTGAGCCTGCAATGAATGCAAACCTCGCTTCGCCAAAGGCATGTTGTTTGCTGCACCTTTGGAATGTCAATTGCACCCCAATGTTGATTCAGGGGGAATGGGAAACGGAAAAGGGAAACGTTGGATTTGGCTTCTAAGTTTCGGAGTATGATTTGGAATGAATGCATGAGCAAATTCCAATCAGAAGTCATTTCGCAAAAACAAATGTTCAACAAAATGGAACTGCAACATTATTCGGAATTATTCGGATAATTTTCTGCAAATTCTGCGGTCCGCTGATACCTTTATTTTCCAGTGGAACATTGTCAATGCTTGAAAACCGTCAATTTTATCCGATGAGCATGAAATTGGCTTGAACTTTCTGCCCCCATCTGGGCTTATCGAGCCGTGCAATATTCTTTTGAAATTGAAACAAATCCATCGCATTATCCTTTTCCTTTCAGCTCAGTTTAGATCACTGAAACATGTCGTCCACACAGTGTACTGCTATTCAACTGGATGCATGCAGTTGTGAAAAAATGCTGTTTTTCAAAAAAAAAAAAAAAAATTAGCAATCTGAGTACTATTTGAGGCTCCATTTTTTCAAAATTTCTTCCCTTCGGGGAGGGGGGGACACCCCCTCCCCAAACCCCTCCCCCGGCGTTGCGCTTCGCACAACGCATCTTCGGGAACAGTTCGCCAGACAAAGTGCCTGCCTGCATCTGGCACCCACCGCACGCCACTGATAATTATTCAAAAAATTGCCAGCAGATCATTTCTGAAATTGGGATGAAAATAGGCAAAACTGGCACCTGGAGAGAGGGAGGGAGGGGGAGAGAGATATGCATATATGGAACCAAATGGAAGCTGGCAGAAGAAGATGCAGCAGGTTTCAAAGATGATAAAAAGGCATGAACAGTGTGCTAGCTGGCAATGATAATGATTAGGCCTATTGATTTTCAAGAAAAAGAAAAATGCACAATCATTGTGGGTACCAAAGTAAGAGTTGGGGCATACCTCAATAATTCGTTTCATTCTGTCAATGATAGAATGCTACACTTTAGTTTTGTGTGTTGTGTGAATTGTTGTATAGGTGGATCTTGTTGGTAGCAGTCATTTATTGTTGTTCATTTTGTGTCCATCCATCCAGAGATGACGGCAACAGATGACAAAGTAAACAACAACTGAAGCTTGACAACACATTCTTCAGTGCAACATTGTAAACATCATCATCAGAGAGAGAGAGAGAGGGAGAGAGGGAGAGAGGGAGGGAGGGAGTGTGTGAGAGTTAGGCAGAAATGATCTGACTTGAGCATGTTCAGTCACTTCCAAGTCTCAAACTGATATTATGTGCTCTTTATTTTCCTGATAGGTGAATATGTGAAGTTGTGTGGTGAAATGAGTTTTTTGCCACACATTTTGTTGTCGGAATGGTGACCCTTTGGAATGGAGACCTAATGCTACGAGCGTAGTTGTGGCAATCAGTGGAAAATTTTCAAAAAATCACCATCCCCAGTCGGGAAAATATACCTATTTTGCCAAATTTTTATGAGCTACAAAATTTTGCATCTAATACCCTGTTTACATCTGAATTTTTTTTGATCATCATTTATCGAAGCTCATTAATTTAAATGGTTGTTTAATGATGATTTGTTTTTGGCCATTTACATTTACATCATCGCAAACCGTCATTAAAAAAGAATGCAGATTAATGATCATTTATCTTTGATATAGCCGTTTACACTAGCAGTTTTCATGGAAATTTTCTATTGTGAAAAGGCCGCAGAGGAATATGAGATATCTTTTAAAACAGAAATTCAAGTTTGGGGGTGTTACTCAGTGGTAGACCATTAGCCCAGTGGTTCTTAAACTTTTGAACGCACGGCGCACATCTCGCATCTCTGCAATCACAGGTGGCGCAACAAAAAGAAGTATGCCCCCGACAAAGCGTTGGGCGAAGCGCGATACCGGGGGAGGGGTTCGGGGAGGGGGTCCCGAAGGGGAAGAAATTTTGAAAAAAATGGAACCTCAAACAGTGCCCAGAATGATCACTTTTTTTTCAAAAAACAGCATTTTTTTCACACAACCCCGGGGTGCAAAATTCTGTTCACTTTCGAGTCGAGTTTCGTATGCACAGCCTTTTAATGAGGTGTATTTACACAGCTGACCGCCGCTTTTTTACGAGGTGTAGGTCCTATTTACACAGCTGAAGACAGCCACTGGGGTAAAAAACCAGTCAGCCCCAGATGATTTTCGCAACCAATAAGAGATTTCAACAGAGCCAGAAAAAATCCGATCCGACACCAACTGAGAACACACAAACAAACGAGCGCCAGTTTGCAAGGAAGACACGTGACATTTCGCACATCATCATTCCCACAATGCTGCAGGCAGAGCAAGCCAACCGCACAAGCGAGCGTCGGGAGTGCCCACACAGTCCATGCACCCCGGCCTCTGGCTGAACCGGCCTCCAATCCAATCTGTTTGTGTTTGCCGCCCTCCGGTCCTCGCAGTGCAGTAGTCCTGTGTTTGTTTTTCTTCCAGAGACGATCTCTCTCTCTTGTTAGTTGTGACAATCCGAACCTCCCTGCTTCGAGAGAATTTATTCTGCAACCAGCAATGAATGCAGAGAACAAACTAGAGAGCGCAAGGTGCTGACTGATGAATGACCTGTTGTTGGAGCAAAACAGGAGCATTAAGAGAGAAAAATGGGAGTTGCGACCAACAGAGAGAGCGCACATGGGAAGCGACGAATGGAATGCCACGAGTTGAAAATTTCGGCGTGCGGGAATTGATGAATGGGCGAAGGTGTCAAAGAGAGAACATGAATGGTCAGCGTGCGGCTGGAAAAAGAAAAGATTTGCTTGCGATTGAATGCTGTCGACGTGCATGAATTTGTCGAAAACTTCACCCAACATTTGCCGTTTTTTATTTTGACTTGAACTGAACGTTGACCGCTGAAACAGGAAAAAAATGTTTCGAGATTTTTTTCGTCTTGGCGGCGCAGTGCAATTTGCGTCGCGGCACACAGTTTAAGAAACGCTGCATTAGCCTATAGACCAAGAGAATCCAGGTTCGATATGCTGCCGCACCTAAAATTTTCAGACTGCATAAAAATTTTTACATGAAGGATACATATCTACGAAAACAACAGGAGATGTTCTGGTTCGGTGGGGGAAACAAACAAAAATATTTTATCGTCTTTCAAAATGGCAACATGTCGGTGTTGCTGGCATTCATGGAAGAATAATTCATCCGGTAGTGAGATGATGCCAGAAATTCGACAAAATGTCCCTTTTGACCCAGACCGTAGTTTCGTTACCAAAATGGATTATGGCACTATTTGAGAACCCAGAAACCCAGAAAAATGCAACTTCAGACCCACTTAAGATATGCATGGTTCGAATGGGTGTTTGTCAAGAGCGAAAAAAAAGTTAAGGGCGCACGGAGGGTGTTACCCCCTAATAAGCACAGGTATCTTTTCGTAACGACAAAATGACAGGGACTTGGAAGGCCCATCCAAAAAAAAAAAAAAAAAAACTTTTGTGTTGACATGGATTTCGAATGCTTGGGGTCAGCCCCCAAACACTTACAGGGGCTGACAGCCCACAGGCAGCTCGCTTTGGTGGTTGCCATGACATCCACAGAAAACATCCCGTAAATGGATTCCATGTGAATTGAACATGCATGTGATCATCGCCTCTTGCAACTTGCTGATGTGTCAATACAGACAGAAGTGCAAAAAATAATCCCTGAATGCGTGAACACCCCGAAAATGCCAAGCGAATTCAAACCATCGTGGTGCGTGTTTTTTTTTCTTTCTTTCTTTTTATTGCTGTGGGTCAGAAACAAATTTGTGGGACAAAATCCCCACATGAAAAAAATAAAATCCCAAAATACCTCTACAAAATCCTGGGCAGATATTCGACACAAAAGGATATGGGGCATCATAAAAAGGAGAGGCTCATACTGAGCGAAAGAAAATTGCTGAGAAAAACGTGTGAAAAAGAAAAACGAAACATTTGTTGCGGAAAGATCAACTCGACAGAAAAACAAAAAGAATGACCAACTTGCCGGACAGGGCACTTTCTCTTGTTACTGCAGAGGCTGGTTTCCTCGAGGAAACCAGCCTCTGCAGTAACAAGAAAACCACGAATTTAGCTTTCAGAAAAAGAGCAGGCACATTGGTCTGGAGGCAGAGTCTGCTCAGCCTCTGACACGGGTGTGCCAAGTTCAAACCTCATCTCCGCTGAGTTATTGAACCTCTGTTTTCACGTTCAGCATTTTTGGTGGGTATTCGAAAATAGTTTGCATTTTTCTTTTCATGAGTATGATTTCCTTGAATGGACAGTAGAGCAGCATGATTTGTTGAATTTGCACTTCTAAACGTGCAAAACCACGAAACTTTTTGAACGTCATTAAAAATAAATGATGTTCAGAACACCTACCTAATTAAAATAAATTAGGTACCTATCTTCCCAATGACGTTCATTCAATGACCATTAATTTTAGGCATTTACATCTAAAATTACCGCAATGATAATTATTAAAGCTGAAAAAATAAATGATGTTCCGGAACGTCCTTTTCGCAAAAAAATTGGAAAAAAGCATTTACACTTGCGAAAATGATGATCATTAACATTTAATGATAATTAAAAAGCAGATGTAAATAGGGTATAAAATCAAACCAAAATCTCAGATTTTCACTTCTGTGGGACTCTGTCCCATGGATCCCCCGTCAGGATCTTTGTCAATTGGAATCCCGCTGGGGTGTTACTCCAGATCCATTCTGGCAGAGCACCACTGGAGGGTCATATCAACCAATCCCAAGATTGAGTTAGGTACCAATGCCACACACACACACATTTAAGGGGGGGAAGCTCTTCTAGTATGGCCACAGAAGCCACTTTAGGGTAAAAAATAAGACAGTGTTCCATCCCGTGCACAGCGATAACCACACGTGTAAGAACTCCTAAATTCCAGTTACAGGGGTAAAATCCTAAATTCCAGTTATAGGGGTAAAAAACCAAGCCAAAACTTTTGACAAGGCCCGATTTCTTGTTTTTGGCCCCAGATTTGTGTGGCAGGTGATTTTCTGTCACTCCTCTAGAAAAGCGGTAATTTTTATCATTTTTTCCTTTGTCTTGCATATGACTCATAATGGAGGGAAAAATTGTCAAATGTGTCAGTCAGTCTTTTTAGAATAGATTTTTACGTAAGTACCTACACCAAATTTGAACATGGATCACATAAAAATGGCTGAGATAAATAGGTGATAGGGCGGAACACAAAAATGCTTAAAAAACAAAAAGTTGAGAAAAAAAAGCATCGAAGATCGATGACATTTTCATAAAAACATGCCTCCGGTCTTTCGCATGCCATTTTTTTTTATTGAAGATATTTGCAATTGGTTTTCACCATCATAAATTGGAAATTTCAGGGCATCTGGTCCCCACATCAAAAAATGGACAATTTTTCATTTTTTACGAAAAAAATCTAGGTACCCCCTCCTTAAGACCTGAGATCGAGGAAAAAGCCCCCTTAAAATTGCACTGGCACTTCTCATGAGGTCGGAAAAAGTACAACAATTCGATACGCAGTAGGTTTGTTGCAAAACACAAAACACTCTGATATGCCAAAAAGTGAATATTTTTTTGTTTGGGAAATTGGTGGAAAGTGTGGAGAGATTTTTGGCAGTTTGGGGAAATTCTACAAGCTGCTTGCGGTAGGTAACTCAAACTGGTAGCAGCCTATAGAGGGGTGAAGGTGTGGTTGCAGCGTTGTAGGTAAGAGGAGACAGATGTCTGGATTTGTGCAATTTTAGATGCAAAATGAAAAAAAAAAACTTCCAGAAAAGCAATGTGACAATGGAAAAATGTCCATAAAATATCAACAGGGTGGTCGCAAAAAGTGTTTAGAAAATGTGGATGGATGCATCTGCATCAATACTCCTGCACACAGAAACTGGACCCGGTTCATTGAACTGGACTGAAGGAATAGGTACCTACATATCCTCTACAACTTTCAGTAAGTCGTTGGTACGGAGAGCTTTTGGGAAGGAAGGAGCGTCACAGTAGCAACAGAAAGGGCTCACAAATGTATTGAATGCCTTATCTAATTCTGGACGCATAGGTACCTACAGCACCATCTGCGGTTGCAGGGCATCAAAAAAGGTTTGCAAAATAATGGCAATCACTAGTTATGGTCAGTAACAAAAAATTGGCACTGAAGGAGAACGGCAGGCCTAGTTTTGGGCTTGAATACCTACCATATGCACTAACATTGAAAATGAAAAATTGCATTTATGCACCATTCCATGGAAGGACCAGCATCAAAAACCATGATATCTGACAAAGCTGTCCCTCTGCAAAAAAGCCAGTATGCGCAGTATGGTTTTAACATAATAACAAAACTAAATGGTATGGTTGATCAAATTTTCCAGAAATTACAGCTTTGTTTCTGTCTGTCCCCCTCACACTTCATCAGTTGCCGCATGAGAGGGAGCCCAATGGTGGTGGCAAGACAAGTCCGCAAATTATGCAACTGCTCCCTCTCATGTGGCAACTGATGAAGTGTTAGGGGGACAGACAGAAACAAAGCTGTAATTTCTGGAAAATTTGATCAACCATACCATTCACTTTTGTTGTATGCACTAACAGTGGAGTGTTTTTCAAAAGGAACATGATACCTGGACACATTTATTGTCTAAGAAAGGCGGGATTGTCAGAATGATAAATGAGGAACAAACATGCAACAACAGAAAAATGTTCAAAGATTTTTTTTTGCTTTGTTTTGAAAAATGATCTTCAACTTTTGGAAAATGTTCCAAGAAATAATGCTCAATCTTTTTCTGTTTTTGTGAAAAGTTATTGTTCCTCGTCTGGAGATGCATTTTTCAAAGCGTTCTTGAATTATGGACAGCAGAGCCACTGACTCCAAAGACAGAAATTACAGCAGTGACATTGACACATGCCTAACTTCTCCATTCCACTGCCAAACTCCCATTTCCCATACATCCTGTGTGTGGGCCTGCAAAGCCCCACTCCTTATGAACCCTTTCGCTTCCAAAACGCACCCTCAAATGTTGGTCCCCAAAACCCAAAGATCAAACATTGGTGGCTCTTCTAGTAGATACCTAGTCCACTAGTCAAATTCTAGTCTACTAGCCTCTACCAGGGATGGGTAAACGTATAAAACTCCACGTATAATACGTACGTATAATACACGTAGAAAACGTATAAAACTTAAGTCGAGTGATACCTCATTTTTTGCAGAAAAAGCTGCTCTTTAACATGCTAACATTCTTTTTATTATGTTAAAATGTTGACAAGCATCAGCATCAAGGAAAAAAATAAATATAAAACGTTGACTTGTGAAGCCCCGCAATTGCTTTCAAGTTGGCCACACAAGATTGCCTTTGCCACACACCATTGTAAAATGCATTTCAATAATTGTTTGTGCACCAACCATGTGAAAGTTGATGTAGCCAAATTGGAATTTTTACTTCTACATCTCTAATAACAAAAGGTCCAGATGCATGGAGCTCATGTGCCTGGCAAGTAAAAGAGAGAAGTGCACAGAAAACCAAAAATGACAAATCGGAGAATGCAAAAAAACTAACATCACTGGCGACAAACTTGTTAAGCAGCAAATGGATGCAAGAACCATCTCTTTTACCAGGCAATGAGAAAGTGCTAGAAACTAACCTCAAGCTTTGTTTCACGTTTGCAAACTTGATTTGCGAGGAAGCTTGTACCATAACGAGGGTGACCCCAGAAATCCTGACTGCCAGATTCGATCTGGCACGCGGCGCTGCCTCACCCAACTTCATCGGGCTGACTCAATATTCCTGTACTAATTCTCTTTCTGGTCTGACAGCCTGGAGGTCTAGATTTCTGCGATCACAAGAAAAATGACTCAGCAGTGACAGCCAGTAAATGGCAAGCGCACATGCTTGAAATCACCTGAGTACCAATGCATTGGAGTGAAAGGCCAAGCATCATGCACTGGGTTTCACCATGTGACGATTGCTTCATCGTTGTTTTATCATGAACATTACATCACCTATTTCTCTCTCTTTTATCTTTACTACCGAGTGTTTCGTTTTTATCCACGATTTTGCATACTTCGTTTGAGATTGCAAATGGGTGTGGTGTGTGCCGGTTGACGATGCTTGCTTGGGGGTGTTCTTGAGTGGTTGCATATGTGTGATTGTTGTCAGTCTGTTATTGAATGCTATATGACTAGGCCCCGCCCACATTCCGAACGTATGTTTTCCGAACTCCTGTCCTACTTTACCATTTCCACCTCACAAATAATGCAGCCGACGGTCGAGTATCCTTCCGTCCCTTCTCTTTCCAGGCATATGATGAACTTTGCTGTTTTCTGAGAACTTTGCTGTTCACCATTGATAATTGACATAATGGCATGAGAGCCTGTTCTGCAAAAACAATTTGGTGGAGTGTAATCTGGAAAAACGTTCGCCCAAGATCAGCGCAGAGCAGTGGCAGAAAATCCTGCACGAAATGCAATGTGAAAAAAAAAACAAAAGGTTAACCAAAATCCTGCCAGATGCAAGCAAGAATCCAACTGTGGGATGGGAGTGATAATTCTGGCATTTGCGTACTTGGACAGCTTATGGTTCATCGATGTTTGTATCATCGGCAGAGCGAAGTACCTACGGGAAATTTTCAGTTTTTTCGAAAGAAAATTCGGGAGAAAATGGAAATTATTTTTCTTGATTTTCATCCAAAGCCGACCACTGCTTAGCCCACATACCTGAGCAGTGGTCGGCATTGTGAATGGATTTATCTAGTGATGGAGTGTGATATTGTGCCAAGTTTTATTTTTTTGTGGATTTGTTTTTAAAACCTCTTGACATGGTCGTATTTCCTGCTGATCCAAAGCCATTATTTTAGACAAAAATCTAAAAATGCAATTTGAGCTGTCATTATTATCTGTTCCTGCAATCGTCATCATTTCTGACAACTAATAAAGGTTTAATTCCTCCTACACTGCCCCGAGTTGTGAAATAACTTCAGAATTGAATTCCTTGTTAAATTCCACCCCCAAGTCATGTGTCACACATGTTAAATTTTTGCACACGTATAATACGTACGTATAAAACACTTTTATACGTACGTATAATACGACGTATAATACGTAGAAAACTCACGTATAATACTTAAGTATTATACTTACCCATCCCTGGCCTCTACTAGTCAAATTAAAATTCAAGCCTACACAGTCATTCTGGTCGATAGCCTGCAGAGAAGTCCCTTTTCATAACTTTTAAATGCATTTTTGTTCATTACCAGGGTACCTGCCTTTTGAAACTCTTTTTTTCATATTACGCTTTCTAAATGTGTCAAAAATGAGAAACAAAATCTAAACAACCTAGGTCGTAGCATTAAATTGAACAGCTTCGAAAGTCATTGCAAAATTTCATGAATGGTTTTCAAACTCGCAGAAGGCATGTTTGATCAGAACCCAATTATCAGCTGTAAAATTTCATATTGAAGAAGATTTCCACCAGAGAGCAGATCACTCAAAATGAGACGAGAAATGAAACAGACGCTTTTGATGATGAGTGAGTAGGTACCTACAATTTTTCTGCTTTTAAATGATTCACCCCTCCCCACCATCACTCAACAGATCCCAGTTGAATTGTGCGATGTTGCAGTCCTCAGAGCAGTAATTATCCCATCCCAGTCAACTGCTGCACCAGCCAATCATGTTTGCTGCCTGTACCACCCACCCCACCCTTCCGGCCAGTCGCCAAGGCATCTTCGTAGTGCTCGGTTGTCAGTCTGTGTTCGTAGTTCTGGTGTTTCTGCTGTTTTGAGTTCTGTTCTTGATGGTGGACGAACGATTCGGGGCTAAATGCCTTCCTGTTTTATGTGAGGCTGTTCCTTTGGATGCAATCAGCCGAAGCCTCTGCCATGTTCCACATTCGGTGCAGGTTTTATTTCCAGCAAATTAAAGCAACGCTGCTGCAAAGAAGGAACCGAATGTCGGAAAAAGGACAAAAAAGGCATGGAATGACACTCTCAAAAGCGCATGGCAAGTCATTCAGGTGAGCCAATGCAACGACGTTGGCATTTTTCATTTTTGTGTTTTTTTCCTTCTTTTATGTTTGTTAGAAATCGGCATGGTATTTTTCGAAACAATGAAAAAATGCAAAGTCGTAAATCCCAATCTGCACCATGCGAAAAGGAACAATGGAGCAAGCAACAATGTGCGGCCAAACACAGGCAACTCAGCTACCTATCACCCAAGCTGATCAACTTCATCATTTAAATAGCAACAACCAAAGTAGGTATGATAGTGGGATAAGTTCATAGGTAGAATAGGTATGCAAGTGTTTAACCGGTCAAGCCCGGAATTACGAATTCTGGTTTTAAATGTGCTTTTCCGCACCATTCGGAAACACGGAGTGTCGCCCCCGCCGGAATTAATAATTTCTGCAAGGATTTTCGAAAAACGGAAAAAACGGAAATGCATGCATTTCCCGTCCAACGAAGCCAGATTTCTGCTATGTGTCATAAAAATCGTCAATAATTTAATGTTTTCAACAAAAAAAAACTCCACACAAAAAAACTGCCAAGATATCCACAAAACGCTTCAAACCGCATCAAAATTGAGCAAAAACTGGAAAAAACCGGAAATTTCAACACGACGCCATTTCAAAACGAATGCAGCAAATCACGTGAAATAAGCGTCGGCTGAATCGCGCGTCTTTCCAGTTCCCGAAAATTCAAATTTCGGCGGGCGGCAGATGTCGCGCGATCGCACAAAAAAGGCGCCTTCTACAGAAATTTGAGAGAAAAAAGCGGGAAATTTGAAAAGTGCGCTGAATGAAAACGGTTGGACCGATTTTGGCGGAATAAACGTCTGCTAGATCGCTGTTTTTTCCTCTTTCCGGCTGTGAATATTATTGAGTGGTGCTGATATTACGTAGGTAATTAAATTCAAATCCCTTGAAAATGGAATGCACATGCGGACGTGTATTTACGTCGTTCGTACAATCACATCTTGGCGGTTTTGACGAATATTTACGTCGCTCGTATGCACTGTTTTTTTAGCGGACGTAAATGAACGGCGCTCGGGCTTGACCAGTTATATAGAGGCAAATAAGCTTGTGTGCTTAGCCTAGAAACCAACCATGCCAGATCCAACCAAATGCATCCCAAACAGCTGCCAGTGTATGCCTTGCACCTTCCCAGAAGTCCTTGTCATAAGCAACACGAATACGGTGTCTAAAACAGAAGAAAAAGAACCAAATATCCAAATGAAGGGTGTTGAGTTGTGAGTGGTGTGATGTGGCACTATAAACTTTGGCCAGCCACTGATCCTCCTTTCTTTGTTTCAAAAATTGAGAAAGTGCAGAACTTTTTTAACCGCCCTCATATCTGCCTATCGAATCATTTTCTGATTCAACCTGTTTCTTACACCACCTCTGGCAATTCTTTTAACTACCTATTTTGTTTGCCAAACATTCCTTTCCAAACATCACAATGGTTGAGGGATACCCGTGACATCTCACGTGTTCATTCATCACGTGTTCGTTGTTCATGAATTCAGTTGTGTGACCAGACTGCCCAACCCACCAGATGCCATGAAACGTGAGAGAGGTACCAAATATTACTGAAACCACACTAACCACAGGCCCACCTCAAAACTTCTAAACTGCATTTTTGCAGCACCAGCGTCTAGCTAATGAAAAGCCAATTTTGTGATGATAATGGCCTCATGCCCATTTGGATGGGTTCAGGCCAACTCTTCCTGCCCACAGCGGGTTCAGTCAACTTTGTTTATCAAAATGTATTTTTAACTTCACGATCAAAATTTTAGGCCCAATCAAGGCAGCGTGCCTATCAAGAGGGAGGGGGTGGCAGAAATAAGCTTCTCATTGTTAGCTAGAACAAGATTTGCAAAGTTTTAGAATTTTTGCATGAGGGTCGGGGGGACATGTTTCTACCATGAAAGTTGGAATCCATCCCCAATTTCATGACCTGTTATAATAATATCTTGCTGAGAACAGTCGCTTTTTCAATAATTTAACCTTCCGACAAAAATGCAAATTATTTGGCATTGCACTTTTCCATTGTACAGGAAGTAGGGTTTTACCTGCAGTTTAAGTGGACATTTTTTCCGTGGCACTCATCAAAGGCTTGTGTGGGCTACAGGAGATTATTCCACCATTTCGTCCGTTTCAAGTACCTACCTACCTATTTCTGTTTCACAAAATATATACAAAGTGAAGGAGTTCAATGTTGAGCAAGGCCAACCATAGGTTGGTACCTACAAGGTCTGTGTTGGTCTCTTGGAATAATTCAATGGAAGCTCTGCAATTGAGTCGGGTCATTTCCCGTTCCAGCCAGTCGTATGAATGCTGAGAGTTTGGGTCAGGACCAAGGATGGTGAGGACGTTTTTTGCCTGTCAGTTGAAAACAATAATTAATGTCAGATGAGAGCACTGAGGTACCTACGCTCCTGTTTTATATTTTTCAACAAAAAAGTGCTCATCAGTTTCAGGGTCTTCGTTTAAGATTTCAGTGCAGATTGTTTCTCTGTCAAAAATACATAGGTACTGATCAGAAAAGGTTAGTAAGTGTTAGCAAGTGTCTATGCTAAGTTATGGGCTTTTCAGTTGAGTGAAGAATCCCAAGCCTAGAATATAAATTTAAAATTAAGCATTAGACAAATTCAAAGGTTTTCTGAAAAATTGGAAATAACCGAAGAAAAAATTATGATTTTTCCAGTAGGTAATTTTGTGAAGAATATTCTGGATATGTTGCATCAAGTGTGGAATTGAAAATGTACTTTGTTTTGGGAGTCTTCCATAATTCAATTCCAACAAAGGGAATCCTAATTATGATGATCGTTTCTCCAACTCTTGTGCATAGTTTTGCCATTTCAGCAAGAAAATAGGTAGGCTACCTACCCGCCTACTGACTCAAACAAAGTCATAAATCAAGCTTGTCTAAAATAATATGGTAAAATTCAAGATTCTCGTTGAGCTCCCATCCCCTTCACCAGTCTTTTTTGTATCTTTGCCGTCGAAGCAAAGTAGGTAAATTTTGATGACATGATTGTCAGCTAGGTAGGTACCCACCTTTTTACGTATGAGTTCACTCTGGACTAACATCTTAAATGATTCGGTCACCACAGTTTGTATATTCCGAAATGTGTAATTTCAGTTTTAGATGCCACCTGTCACGATGCCTACCAAAAGCCCACCGACCAGACAAGCAGGTGGTTGTCTTATCTCAATCAACCTGATGACAGGTACCTATTGCGCAATAAGAAGCAGACGGCTCACAGCTTCAGGCTCATGTGGGCGGTGTCACTTAGTATGTAGCAGTTACAAATCACTGCGGTGACAAAACAGTGAAGAGAAAGCACTGAAGGTGGACTCTATCAGGAAACTGAAACCTCTTTTGCCCACTGCAGACAGTTGCAACGGGCTGGTAGTGTGCATGCAAATTAGTTGTGTAATGTAAAAAGGTCAGACTTGCAGGTAGAAATGGACGGATTATTTGGCATTTGGTGTTCATGTCCGGTTTCTACTGGTAAAATGGCGAGGTAATGACTCATCTTGACAGAATAAAATATTTTTTTCCAGGACTCCACAATGATGAAAAAATGTTCTGATTAAAAGAAATCAGCAACCCTAGTGGGGGCAAGATCCAGTCGAAGGTTATTAAGCTTACTTCCTAGTTGTGATATGGGTAGGTACCTAAATCTGGCCATTTAAAACAATGTTAATTTTTCCCTCGTAACTCAGAGGTACCTAAGCTCAACCCTCTGCTGGATCTAGCCGCCATCGGTGTGCGGGTGAAAACCTTTGCTTGAAACCAGACAAATGGGGCCACCACCACTTTGCAAAATGGACCACTAACTGCTGACACAAGAACATCAGCAAAAGGCAAACATGATTATGTGTGAAGGAGGGGCTATGGCAACAATAATGATACCCCAGTGTCAAACAACAACAACAGAACTCACCTATGAAAGCGGTAGACATAGAGAAATAGAGCACTGAAGAACATAAGGATGAGAACGATGCCAGGCAAAAGAAATGAGATCACAACAGGTGTAAAGAGCCAACTAAGCCACAACATGAAATTGACATCGACATATTGGCCTGCAAGGAAAAGAAAATAGGTACAAAGACATTGTGGCATGGCAGCAGCAATGCAATACTTTCCTAAAGCTTTACAGTTTTTTTTTTTTAATTAATTATTATTCCCTTTTTGAAGTTTGTGACAGAGTGGGCACGTGTCCAGAGTGGCAAAATTCTGGGGCGGCACTTTCCCTTTTTCTGTTTTTTTTTTGTGCACAATAGGTATTTGGTTGGGGTGGCACATACTGGTTTTTACGAGTCTGGGTGCAGCAATATTTTTAATTTTACATACAAAAAATATTTTGGGGTGGAACATTCAATTCCACCCTGGTGAGTGAAGTGGTGCATTCCTGGGCAGCATTGCCTTCGATCTGATTAAAACTTCCTATGCCACTCTATGCCAAACAATGCCTTTTATGGCGCATAGGTAATTGGTCCATCATAAAAACGTGCCACACACAGGCAAGGCATGTTTGTCTTGATGTTGCCAAAGAATGAATTTTTGGTACCTACCCTACCTACGTAGGTACCTGCCCAGTCATTAGACTTCGTAGGCTTAGCTATTCTAACAACCATGTCATCCACATAATAAAAGAGGACAAAGATCAGGGACATATGCAGGTACGTCGTTAAGAAAGAAGACTCACCCAAATATTCCAACGTCAAATCAGCATTTGTGAGATTCTCCAGATCAGTGTCCATGAAGAGGTGTAGACTGGTCTGATTAGTTGTCAACCACCAAGTACAAGCATGTGCCAGGATGCCAAACCAACTTGGCACATGGCCCAATTATTTAAACAGATGGCGAGGCCCAGGTAGGTAACTGCGACCAGCAGTCAATGCCATAAAAACAGTTCAGAGGAAATGAGTTGCATGAATTAAAAATCAATGATGCGATGGCCACATCTGCCTTTGGGTCAAGCTGTAAATGCGTTCTGAAATCACCTAGTCACATATGCAAACTGTGCTAAGAAAAAAAAACAAAACGTCGAAAAAAAAATGTTCCAAGATCAGACAGAGCTGACAAAAACAATGGATGCAACATTCCAAACTGAGCATTTAACAGCTGACAAACAGGGCCGGCCCGTGGTTTTTTGGCGCTCTGGGCAGTTTGATTTTTTTGCAGGGATGCTGATTTTTTTATTTTATTTTTTTTTTATTTTTAAATAAAAAAAAACAATTTTTTTAACAGAATGGATAAATCACTAACTTGACGCTATTTCGATCTCCGTTTTTTAATTGCGCACGGCACCACAGAACAAAGGAATCTCCCATCCCATCTCAGCGGTAGTCAGCAACGCCTTCTTGAGTTCAGTCGTTCGTCAACGAGGGTGCGATATCCTCGAAACGTCACGCCTCAACAATTAAAAAACGGAGATCGAAATAGCGTCAAGTTAGTGATTCATCCATTCTGTTAACATGCAATCTCCAAGTTTCCACGCCTTGTTACAATTTTTTTATTTTAATCAGATTTTTTTGATTAATCGGATTTTTTTGGAGGGGAAAAAATCATGATTTAAATCGAAAAAATTGATTTAAAGAAATTTTTCTGTTGCCCGACCCTATATTTTAGCTACTTACCTACCCACCAATCTGGTGGCAGGTAAAACGCAGAACTGCGGATCCTGGAACTTTCCAGGCTAACCAACGGAACATTGCAAGAGATGTTTTTTTTTTTTTTTTTTTTTCTGAGGGGCTTGAAGTTAATTTGCAAAGTTTTTTTTGCCCCATTGTTTTATTTTGATTTTCAACAACCATGTAGGTATCAAAAGTAGGTACAATTTGACAAGAATTTTATTTAGGTACAATCAATCATTTTCATTTCAGTCCGGATTTCACAAGAATGTCAATGTCATCATCCAGAAGCAGACGTCTTTCGAAACAAGAAAACCCAATCAACATCATATCAAAATACCAAGTATTATAGACCAACCTCGCGATGAGTTGCATCACCGTGTATCACCAGGATAGTTTGTGTTAAGGTCATCAAATTGTCACCGAATGAATATCAGCCGAACAGAAAGTTGCTTATAACACCGTTGATATGAGTGAATGGGAAATGTTTGTTGTTACCGGAACACCAATTTGTTGTAGTTAGATCAAACAGAGCACAACACATTGAATCCATGAGCAACACAGAAATTGCTCAGAAATGTATTTCGATGATTTCCTAATAGAAAGTGTGGGTGAACAAGTCAACACGAGGTTGGGCCATAATTGGGCAAAGTGAGGAAGAAAAAAAGAGACAAAAACTGATTAAATATGCAGGAAGTCGAATAACACAAGCTAGCTGAGTTAACGTTAACAGTGACAAGCATCTGTGAACTTACAGGAGTTTTAATGAAAATGACACAAGTAGTGTTCGGAGTGAGGGAATATTCCCGGGAACATTCCCAAAATTCCCGGGAATATTCCCGAATATTCCCGCCCCTCTGGGAAAGTTCCCGAGGGAATATTCCCAAAATTCCCGGGAATATTTCCAGTCTCATATTGATTTTTCTGACTGTTTTTGACTTTGAAAAGTTTCCAAGGGAATATTCCCGGGAATATTCCCAAAATTCCCGGGAATATTCCCAAAATTCCCGGGAATTTTCATTCAAAATTTCCAGCAAAATTCTTGCATTTGAATATTTCATATTAAAAATTATGTAATCGCGAGTCCTTTGACTTTTTGTCTCCAGAGCAGCCAGCGTTGGGCATAAAAGGGGTACCTAAGGGGTTGGACTTTGATAAGTGTATTTTCTGCTATGAAGGGGTGAGGATGGCTGCTCTCCTAAAATTTAATTGTTGTGGGCTTGCTCTCCCCATTGAGCCATTTTGCTCCTTTTGCTTGTCTACGTTCAACCCAAGGCTGTGAATGTGTAGCTGTTTTTGCCATAAATCTGGTGAAATCTTACCCTAGATTACCCCAAGAGTAAAAAACCAACTTCCATCTACTTCTTTACGACTGTTGAACATTATGCAATATCCACACATCTTTGCAGCGCTAATTCTACATTCTACATGTAGGTTGCCAGCTGACATTTTAAAATTAAAACATAATCTTTGTTACTTTGAAAAAAAAAATTAAAAATTGGAACAAATTCTTTTTGTTGGCCCAAAGCGTGTGCAGGTTAGACCCAGTTCGCCCACGCAGTTCCAACGCGAGCAGTCGGCAGGCAATTTCAACACAAGATTTCGTCAGTAAAAGCTACCAAAACCAGACATGAGCCTGCAGTCGCGAACTCTTGATCATGGCATCATGCTCGTCAAGAAGGAGCAAAGCAAATGTTTATAAATTTTTACCAACAAGTCTCTGAGTCGGGAGCTGCCCCACCGGTGATTTCAAAAGAGCAAAACTGCTCACTGTTGAACGAACTCTGCTAAGTAGGTACCTACCTAAATGTGAAGTATGATATTTCGAATAGAAAATTTGTTCGAAAGAAAGGAAAATTGGAATTTAAAAAAGCCATTCGCAAACAGGCCAGGAATAACCGGGTTTAAAAATCCCCCAAAATTTACTCTGAAAATACGCCGCCATAGATTCGTCCTTTCGCATCATAATTGATTACCCAAAATGATATAGGCACTACAGAATTCACAGCCCGGCTGACTTTAACCATATCAATTATCAACATTTTGCTGCTTTAGTGCATTTTGCATTTTCACGCCAGCCTGTATCTGGTCTGGCGATGACGGTGGAATGACTCGCATGGAAACTGGCAAAATGTGATAATCTTGTTCAACAACCACAAACTCTGCCTACTTGAGTTTGAAAAAATTGAAGTTCCCACAGGAAAATCATAAAGTACCTACATGGGAATATTCGAAAAATTCCCAGTGATATTTTCAAAATTTGAATTTTCCCAGGAATATTCCCAAAATTCCTGGGAATGATCCAAAAATTCCCGGGAATTTTCGTTTGTTCCCAAAATTCCCGAAAAAGGAATATTCCCGGGAATATTCCCTCGAAAATAAATTCCCGGGAATTTACGAACACTAGACACAAGGGAGGATGCCTACCTAGAGTGCCAGCAAGAAAAGAAACAGAATCTGTACAGAGTTCCGGTTGTTTTGTTGCTGGATAGGCACCTAAGCTGTTTCCTCCCCTCCCTCAGCCCAATCCTGCAATGTTGCACCATGCGAATACTGCCAATCCCTGTCAGGAAAAAGGTAGGCAACAGCGGAAGGATGACTGAATAGATCCATAGCAAAGCTTGGTCCATATTGACTGATAACAGGATTTATGTCGGGCGATGATAGCACGATGCACCATCACAAGGCTGAATGCAGAAAGAGAAGAAAAAATTCATGAATACCAGGTACCTACATCTTCTGGAAGTTGTGGGATGCAGCCAAGTTCCATAAAAGCCTAAATGGCTTTCATAGTTTGACATAAAAATCCATTAAGCTAGGGGAGAAATCAGCAACCTAGCAAGGACTGCATACTGATGGCGAGTCTAATTGTCAAAAAAGTTGAAAATTATAGTTGTTGGTATGGGGAGGTTGATCTACCTCTGATTAGATAACCTAGAGATAATAATCAAAATATTGTTGTCCAGTATGTAAATGAGCAGACAACAAGTGCTTAAATTTAGACAATGGCATTGGGGATCGTAAGTGCAGCGGCAACCTATTCCACATTTTAATTCCCACATTCTGGTATGAATATTTACCTACCCGAAGACGAGGATTTAGTGGCAATAGTGAATAACGCTCTCCTAAACGTAGCTCTTCAATGGGACGTGGAGATAGCGAAATCCAATCAGGTTGTGAATCTGCAGTTGAGTGCACCCATTGGTGCATTTGAATTAGAACCTGATTAGATATTAGCTGCATTACATTTAACAGCTCAAGGCGGGCTAAGACATCTTTAGTGGGTGTGTTCCACGGCAGACCTGCAACAATACGGATGGCTTTTTTCTGCATGACAAGGATCGGTTGAAGAACACTTGCTGGTGAAATCCCCCAAATCCCAGCACAGTAGCGCAGGTGGGATTCAAAGTAAGCATGATACAAAAGAAGGCCAAAATCCGGATTGATGCACCTACATGCAACTTTCAGAAGATACAAGCCAAAAGATAGCTTTTTATGCAAATGAGTAACATGTAGTCTTCCGCTCAGTTTATCATCCAGGTAAACCCCGAGTAGCTTAACAGAAGTAACCCTGGACAGGCAGGGGTCAATTCCAGGAATAGACCTCCAGTCTGGGTTGGATTCTCCAGCAGGTCGAAACAACATAAAATTTGATTTACCCATATTTACTGTCATACCATGTGCATCAAACCAGTTCAAAACCATCTTCATATCCCTGCCAACTAAATCAAGGAGAGCCGACTCATTTCCAGACCAAATAAGGGAAATGTCATCTGCATAGGCAACACATTTAACGGTTGAAGGTAATGCAAGGAAAAAGTCATTCAAAAATATCACAGAAAGTAAGGGACCTAAGATACTACCCTGTTTGAAGTGCAAACCGACAGTTGCAAGTGCAAAACATCTGTAAACAGCTGTGGAATAGACAGTTGGAAGTGCGGAACATCTGGAAACAGGTGCGGAATCGGTAGGTACAAGGAAGTTCGGAACTCAGGATTAAAGATGGAGAAACTACAGAACATCTGGAAACAGGTGCGAAACCCACAGCTGCAAGAGCAGAAATCAAGATTACAGGTGCCGAACCGGCAGTTGGAAGTGCGGAACTCAAGATTACAGGTGCCGAACCGACAGTTCGAAGTGCGGAAAATCTGGAAACAGGCGGGGAACCCACAAAGCGCGGAATCAAGATTATAGGTGCAGCAGGCCAACCGCCAGTTGGATATGCGAAACCAAAAAGATTACAGGTGTGAAACTGACAGATGCAAGTGCGGAACCGATGGTTGCAAGTGTGGAGATCTAGAAACAGGTGCGGGACAGTTGGAATTGCTGAACTCAAGATTACAGGTGCTGAACCAACAGTTAGAAGTGCGGAACATCTGGAAACAGGTACGGAACTGTCGTTAGTGCGGAACTCAAGATTACAGGGGTGGTATCGACATTTGGAAATGTGGAACTCAACATTGCAGGTGCAGAACCATCAGTTGCAAGCGGGGAAATCATGATTACAGGTGCGGAACCAAGTGCGGAACATCTGGAAACAGGTGGGGAACCCATAGCTGCAAGTGCAGAAATCAAGATTACAGGTGTGGTACCGACAGTTGGAAGTGCGGAACTGACAGTTGCAAGTGCGGAACTCAAGACAGGTGAGGAACCGACAGTTGGAAGTGCAGACATCTGGGGAAGTGCGGAACTCAAAGATTAGGCCTACAGGTGCAGAACCGGTCGTTGGAAGTGCGGAACTTAATATTACAGATGCTGAAACGACATTTCAAAATGTGGAACATTTGCAAACAGGTGCGGATTGCGGAACATGCGGAAAGCAGTGGAATCAACAGTTGGAACTGGGGAACTCTTAGATTACAGGTCGGAACCGACAGTTGGAAGTGAGGAACTCAATTACAGATATGACTAAGACTCAAGCAGGTAAGGTTTACGGCTTCTTTTCGCCAGACCTGAAAAAGAAAAAGAAACGACATAAATGATAAAAAAACAAAAAAGAACAACATCAACCCACACAAAACAAAAAGAACAACTTCCCTTCTTCCCAATCAGTCCATTCCAAAGGAACGATTCCACCTCCTCCATCCCATCTGATCAGTCCACACGCTGCAGTGATGCCACAAATCCTTCATCATCAATTTGCTCACTGTCACATCATTCATCTTTTTGGCAAGGTGTCTTTTTTTTTATTTTTTATTTTTTTACTGGGGACGGAGTCCCCCCGCCGTCGCAACCGTGGGACAAAAGTCCGGTGTTAAAAATTAAACAAAAACAACCAATGCCGTCGGAGAGATGCAACAATTTGTGGCGTATATTTCAACACCAATTCAGTCTCATTTTTGACAAAGGCATTTCAGACAAAAATTGCATCCCATTCCGTTAGTGCAGAGGATAAAACGCCGATTGTTAGAATAATGATGCATGGCGTAATCAAAAAGTTCATGTCTTGTTCAATCAAACACAGACAACAGGCCCCACATGGTGGCATGTCAGGCAGGTCAAAAGGACAAAACAAACACATAAAATAAATTGTGGGCAACGAACCTTGCAAAGGTTTTGAAGATGGTGTCGGAGATTCCAGAGACAGAAATGGAGATCATGTATTGGATGCACAAATTAAAGCCAAACCAACAGGCATTTGCATTAAAAACAAATGGATGAAATTGCCCTAAGAGAAAATTGATGGAAAATGATAAGAAAAAGGGGAGGAAGAAGAATTAGAAAAGCTATCTGCGAACCCCTGCCTACTTATTTTTAAAATTGAAGCTGCAGGAAGAATCTGACATGCAATGATAAAAATATGGCTCCAAGTCAGCTGCCCGAAAATTTGCCTAGACCATAGTTAGATTCTCTATTTTGGTCCGAACAACATTGTTGAAGTGGCCCTCGGAAAAATTGAGAGCATCCATAGGAAGGCAAAGACGATTCCACAGAAAAAGGCTGCTGTGAAAAAACGAGTTTCTGTCTATGTTTTTGGAAAGAACAGGAGGAACGAAGGACAGAAAGTCGCTTGCTCTTGTAGAGTTGTCGTTTGGGGTAAGATTCCATGGTCCATCACCCCAGCCTCCACGTTTCAGAATGCAATGCCTAAATGCTGAAAGGCCATGCAGGACTCTTCTCTTCTCAAGAGAATCCCATCCTAACTCATTTAAGAGAGACGTAACGCTCGCGTCAAAGCTAAAGTTGCCTGAAACGAATCTTGCAGCTCTCCGCTGCACTGCCTCAATTGCATCAATGTGACATCTTTGGAAAGGTGACCAGGATGTGGTTGAATATTCTAACAATGACCTAACAGTTCCAGTTGACATGTACTATAAATAGTCTTGATTTGCCTAGAAGCATAGCTATAGTTTTTTATTCGGAACTTCAATTGATT
>JASGXE010009893.1:0-42227 GCA_030068105.1 Sinentomon sp. SZTP_YWyxl
CCTGTGGAAATTGGATCCAGTGTGGCTCCTGCTCAGCTGCCAACATGGTTTTAGGTCTGGTCACTCCTGTGAAACCCAACTCACAGGTTTTGTTCATGATTTGTCGTCAACTTTAGGCAGGTCAATTCAAACAGATGCAATATTCATAGACCTTGTGAAGGCATTCGACAGGGTATCTATTCCTTTACTCTGTTGGAAGCTTTCCTAAACTCTCCATCCCAGAAAATCTATACTTGTGGATATGTAACTTTTTGAGCGATAGATATTTCCGGGTCCTAATCAACCAGGATCAATCAGATCACCAACCTGTCACCAGCGGCATTCCACAAGGCTCTGTTTGTGGCCCACTTCTCTTTCTAATATATATTAACGATCTCATACGTCACATAAAGTCTCCCATCAGACTTTTTGCTGACGACATCGTGTTGTACAGAGTTATCCATTCCCTCGAGGACTGTGTCGCACTTCAAACTGATCTGGAACAAATAAATGACTGGTGTGAACAGAATTTAATGGAAATTGGCGTCTCCAAGACTTCGGCCATGTCATTTTCATCCTCCACTAACCCCCTGTTGTTTGATTATTCTGTGAATTCCGCTGTGCTATCCAGACCAGATTGTGTGAAGTACTTGGGTTTAAATTTTAACAGCAAGCTCAGCTGGACTCCTCATATCCAAAAGATTGTTAAAAAGGCATGGCATCAACTAAGTTTTCTCATTCGCAATTACAATCATGCTTCACGGCGTATAAAGTCAATTCTGTATTTTTCAACTGTAAGGCCTTTGCTAGAATATTCTACCACCACATGGAGCCCTTATCAAAAATGTCACATTGATGCAATTGAGGCTGTGCAAAGAAGGGCAGCTAGGTTCGTAACAGGAAATTTTGCTTTTGATGCAAGTGTGACAAGCATGTTGACTGATTTGGGCTGGGATTCCCTCAACAAAAGACGGTTACTACATGGCTGTCTGCATTCAGGAATTGCATTGTCAACAAAGGTGGCTGGGGGGATGGGCCCTGGATCTTCACTCGGAATGACCATAATACAAGAGCTAGCAAGGCAATTTCCTTTGTGCCAACTTTACTCTTCAAAAATGTAGACAGGTATTCCTTTTTTAATCGCAACCTTTTTCTGTGGAACAAACTTGCATTGCCAGCTGAAATCTTGCAGTCACCTGAAAAGCAATTCACTGATGTCATTTCTTCAAAACTAGATGTTTAGATAGTCAGTCTTCATGGCAAAATTACTAATTTCTACCCCCCATTTCTTTCTCTCCCTTTTTTTTTGGCATGCTAATTTCTGCATAGGGTCTACTTACTGAACCGTGTGGCCTTATCACTTCTCGACTGAAATAAAACTAAACTGGCCACAATTCAATTGATATCTGCAACCTGCACCAATTTGAACTGCTCACCTCTTTCATCTGGACTCTTGATGACATCTGCATCTGACCATTTATGCAAGGATGACCTGGCTTTTTTCTTTTATTTTCTTTTTGACATGTATGAAAAATGAACATTGCCACTAACAAATAATTGCCCATTGGCAATTTGTCTGCATCGCCAGACTTCATTCCATTCCTCCACCTTATTTGGAAACCGATGCGCTGTCCTCTTTTGAGCAATGTCCATTTTATAACTCTTGACGTGGTGCCTGGTGCACTGAACTGTTGCTCATTTGCATCGGTCCATTGGCGTTGGATTTTAAACCTCCTGACTCCGGACTCTTTGTCCTTCGAAATCATCGGCGGGGGACTCTGCCCCAGTTTTAAATTAAATTAATTAATTGGGTTTCTTTCGGGGCTTCAGGGCTCACTGTTTCCTTTGAGGATGCTATCAAGGTGCCGTTCACCTGCAGGGTTTGCCAGCTTTCCTCTGAGGTTGCTCTGTTGAGAGAGGAGATGGGCGGCGGGCGCATTGAGGGCCTTAGTGGGAAGCCTTCAAACATCGGTTTCCATTCCACCACCCTGCTCAATGGCTGCCCCTGACCCGCCACCAGAGAGACGGTCGGGAAATACAACTCATGATGGTGGTGAGAGCAGTTCAGGAAACAGCACTTCTCTTTGTCATTCTCAGCCTTCAACTCATATCCAACCACCTTGTTCTGGGCCCGGACTTTCCTCAACTACTGCAGTTTTTTCAATTGGAACTTCCAATTTGAAGCACTTATACCCTTTTTTCAACAATGTCAAGGACTGCGCAAGATTCACAAGGTGGAAAAATGGCCTTACCATAAAAGGTGTTTATCCACTCTTGCAGAGCTGTTTTACTGGCCTCGCTGGCCACAAACGAGTGTTGGTAAACTTAGTGATGGGTGAAATAGACATTTCTCGCAATTATGTTTCAGATACGGTTCTTTCATACACTAGGTTAATAAGTGACTTAAATGCTACCTTTAGTCTAGCATACCCAGGTGTTACCTTCGCACTGAATATTTGTTCACTCCCTCCCAGGCCGCCCAACCCATCTTTGTCCAAAAAAATTACTGAGCTTAACGATGCTCTGGCTACCTGTTGTCAGAATTTGGTCAATGTGAACTTCCTCGATTTGCGCCATATTCAGTGTGTGTGTGTGTGTGTGTGTGTGTGTGAATCCCCTGGGCCCCATCAGCGCCAATATCCGATAAGGGAGGTGAACAGCTGGGACATAACAGAACAAAAGTGTACACAAATGACAATTCCAAAGGATTACAGGTGTTATTAGAAACAAAACAGACTTAGTAATAAACTGATCTGGAAAAAAAAACAAGTTATACAGACAGAACTCAACTGCAGTTGTTCACACCTTATCGGATAACAGGGGTGTGCCAGCCAACCAACCTCAATCTGCTTCAAATTTAGGTACGCCTAAGAAAGAATCTCTTACGATTTAAGAAAGAAAGAAAGGAGTCCAGGAGGCAGGAACCGAATATATGCAGCCATCCATGCAGACTCAGAAGCAGATTCAGGGAAATTAGGGGATCGAGTTACAGTCTATCTCTGAATCCCAGACAGCAGATCCCAGGACACAAGAATTATGTTAAATATATCCGCACAGTCCGCTGCTTTGTCTTATGACGGCTTGCATTACTCCAAAGCAGGAGCTTTCAAGATTGCATCTGAGCTGGTGCGCTCTATGAACTCTTTTTTAGCCTAAAGCCCCACCAGCATTGCCAGCTATCATGTTCTAAGCCACATACCCTACAAAGTAGGCCTGATCCTACAATTCAAGGTATCGGATATGATTTTTCCCTTCTTCTTTTTAATGCCCGAAGTCTCTTCCCAAAGCGTTATGCCCTACGTCCTGTCCTCGACTCCGTCAATCCAGACTGTGTGGCAATTACTGAGACATGGCTTGACGACTCCTGCAATGAAAATGACCTTCTCCCTGACAAATACATCATATTCCGTCGGGATCGTTCTAGAACTGGTGGAGGTGTTCTCCTTGGGGTGAAGCCCAGTTTGCATCCAAGGCTCCTTTACTGCAGCAAGAGATATGAATTTGTCATCGTATCATTGGAATTCTCCTTCCCTCCAACTCTCATTCTTTTGCTTTATCGTCCCCCAAGTCACCCCCTTGACTCTTTCTCTGCCATCTGTTCAGAGTTTTTTGATGTCATCATTCACAAGTTGCAGTCGGAAGTATTCAAATAAAAAACGGTATAGAGTTATGAAGCAGCCTTGGATGACCAATGATGTCCTAGTTTATATTAGGAAAAAGGATAGGTTATTCCAGCTGCATAAAAGACACCCAACTGTTCAAATATTCTACGCTGATTATTTAGAGGCAAGGCGTGAAGTAAACTTGATGATCAAGCAGGCAAAGTCTGCTTATTTCTGTTCTCGTTTATCAAGAGTGAGTTCTGACAGTCGGAAAACCTGGAAGCTTTTAAACAGAGCTGTCAACAACAGTCGTACACAGACTGTGTTACCAGCTACTCTTTGCAGGACAGTGAATGGCACTGAGGTAGTTACCTCCGGTGCTGTTGAAATTGCAGACACTTTTAACAATTTTTTTACAAATACTGGGCAGATACCCACTAACATGGCTGTTCTTCCACTAACTATTGGCATAAATCACTGGAATGCCAAGACAATATACTTCACACCGGTTAACGAGTTAGAGATTAGGAAGATTGTTTGTTCTTTGAAAAATAGTACCTAATGCTTGCTACGATGATGGTGTTTCTTCTACAATTTTGAAGATGTGTATGTCCAGGAATTTTTGTAAAGCCTTGGTGCATCTTGTAAATACCACCTTTTTGCATTGTGTATTCCCAATGACTCTAAAAAATACGAAAATTGTACCAGTTTTCAAAAAGGGAAAAAGGGATGAAGCTGCAAATTATCGGCCTATTGCAATTATTCCTACTTTGAGTAAGGTTATTGAAAAGGCTTTGCATAGCCGGATCATGAACTTTCTTGATGCGAACTCAATACTTAGTAGTAATCAATATGGGTTTCGAAAGGGATCAGGCACAAATCTGCTACTGCTCCGCAAAACCACATATCTGGGACAATGTTTGGATAAGAATGAATTTGCAAGTGTGGTGTCATTAGATTTGAGCAAGGCTTTCGACATGGTCAACCATGATATATTATGTGCAAAATTGCATGCAATTGGTTTACGTGGGAACTGTTTTCGCATACTTGATACATTTCTGAAAAATAGACAGCAGTATACCCAGTTTGGACAGGTGAGATCATCATTCAGTCAAGTGAAGAAGGGAGTCCCACAAGGGTCCGTACTGGGCCCCCTTTTGTTTTTAATTTATATAAACGATGTCTTCAAGCTTAAACTACATGGCACTGTTTGTGCTTTTGCTGATGATATTGTGCTGTTAAATAACGCTAAGGATATTGCTGTATTAAAACTAAATACTTGTCAAGATTTACTGTTGCTCCAAAACTGGCTTGCTGGCAATGACCTCAAGATAAATTTAACAAAAACCAATTTTACAATTTACACAGGACAAGCAGGATTTAATTCTGCAAATCATGGCTTGCTAGTTGGGGACACAATTTTGCCTTGTGTCTCTACATACAAGTTCCTGGGTATCCATTTTGACGACAAGCTGAAATGGGGCACTTGTATGTCACATCTAATCGGCAAATTAAGTTCATGGCTGTTTGTTTTTGCAAAATTAAAACCTGTCCTACCTATATCTTACTTAAGAATGCTTTACTATTCCATGGTACATTCTAGGATAATTTACGGCATTGAATCTTGGAGCACTGCCAACTTGACAGAACTAGAAAAGATTTTCATAAAGCAGAAAGCTTTCGTAAGAATTATTCTCGGCAGAAATCGAATGGCACACTCTGCTCCTCTTTTCAAAGAATTAAATATTTTGCCTCTGTATAATCAGATTGTCTACTCCTTATCCATTCTAACCCACAGCCTGTTTTATCAGAAAAAGGTTTTGCCAAACATTATGATCAAAAAAGTAGACCATGACGGGTCAACCACACGCTGTATGGTTAATCCGAATGCCAGCGTAAATGCTTATAAGAATCAGTTTGGTAAAGTTTCCTTTAATGTGAGAGGCATAAAAATATGGAACTCCTTGCCAGTTGAAATTCGACTGATCACATGTTCTCAGCAGTTTAAAAGTACTGTAAAAAAATACATTCGTGATTTAGATCCACAGTTTCTCAAAACAACATACTTTAAATAGCTCTCATCCCATGCTCGATACCTACCTATTGATTCATCACATTTAGGTTCAGGCATCACACATGACCAACTGCATAAACTTTGCACATGCATCCTTGTTTCACCCCCCGGTCGCATTCTGGCGAAAGCTGCTAGATCGGGGACAGATGGGTCATCCAAATTTTCCTTGCAAAGATTAGTCTGCATGCATCCATTAGTGCAGCACAACACTGAGCATATAATAAACACATAAAAATAAAGATAAAACTGTCAAGAGCAGGTATCACAATGTGGGTATTAGGTACAATGTAGACGATGTGACTGCAATAAGATGTATTACAAACGAGAGATTACAATGCAGTTGTGTTGTTTTCATTCATAGATACGATTTGATTTGCTGTCAATATTGGAATTTCATAACTGCCTCTGCAAAATATTTAATCGTTCTTTGTTTTCTTTTTTCCCAAACTTACGGTTGTGTTGCTATTTGCAACACCTCAATTTTGGTCTAGGGAATTGAACATCCTTATGTTCTGGTTTTGTTGCACCTTTATGTGCCATGATATCTCAATTCTTCAAAATCATCAATATTTCCATGCTACTTTTCAATTTGACAAACTGCACCGGAATGTCTCATCTGATCATCTGATTTTTGGAGGGCTGCATCGACACAACTGTAAGTTTGGTTTGTCCGAATTGTCACGTTGCTACTTGCTATGTACCGTATCTACTAATTGGAAACATGTGAAAATATAAATGTACCTACCTAAAACTCATTGTTGGAATGAAAATGAAAATAAAATTAAAAAAAAAAAAAAATTCCTTTTTCTCGAAATCACCCTCTTGGAATCAATCCCCCTTTGTTTGTCCTGGGGGATTTTAACTTGAACGTTTTTCCCATCACTGCTGACCAATCTTACCCGGAGGGACTGCAACGCATATGTGACAGATTTTCTTTGCAGCAAGCTGTGGATTTTGTTACTCGCCCCCTTAACCCACTGATTCCCAGTGTTGGTACGGCTATTGATCTTATTTTTCACAGTCCTCGATCAAGCCTTCTCTCCATTACTCCAATTCCTGGCATCAGTGACCACTTAATGATAAGTGCTCAATTCTCTGTGGAATGCTGCAATTTAAGCCAAAAAAGCAACTTGTAATGACAAGAAGAAATAAATGACAAGAACAAATAAAAACAAAATGTTAACATTTTGACCAAGAGAAGATAAAAGATTGTGTGATTTAAGACCTTCAAATGTAATGACACTCGGAAAATCTTGGGATAGCTTGCAATGGGCCCCGAAAGTTGGCTGGTAAAATGTCAATGAGGATGTTGTGAAAAATGAAAAGAGCTAAGGGGATGGAAAGAGAGCAAGAAAAAAATTTTTGTCCAACCCAGCCAACCCACTAACAACTTTACCTGTATCATTGTTGCCAGATTTTTTGAAAAATCCTTCCTTGTGCCAGGCAATTGCCAAAATGACGGAAAATACCTAATGGTGTTCTAAATGTCTGTGCAGTGAATATTACAGGGTTGGTCGCAGGTATGTATACAGGGTAACCCTGTATACATACCTGCGACGCATAATGCTAAGACATACCTACGATGCATAATGCTGCAATCCTCCTCCTATCCCCCTTGCCCCCACCGACACTACTGCGTCCTACCTACTGTTTTGGCAACTACAACAAGGCTGCTGCTGACAGATTCCTCAAAATGGCACTCCTTGACTTTTGTAACCTCAGTTCTGTTGACCAACTTTGGAATGAGTTTAAAACAATCTGCAACCTTGCCATTGAATTGTTTGTACCCAAAAGGCACATTGTCAAGGTGGAAAATTTGTCCTTCCCATCCTGGTTCTCGCCCAAGTTGCGGAAAAAGTACCAAAGTCTGTTGAACGGGGAGTGGCTTTAAAACTTTTTTCTTCTTATTTAAGTGGTCGTACACAGAGGATTCGAGTGGGTTCTTATACATCAGACGAACACCCTGTCACCAAGGGTGTACCTCAAGGCAGTATTTTAGGACCATTGTTGTTTCTTCTATATTTAAATGATTTGCTTAGCCTGCTGTCTACTGTTTCCTATCCCATAGCTTATGCAGATGATTTGACAATTGTTTTATCAGATTCAACAGTTGATGCTTTGTTAGTAAAGTTGAAGAATATTATTAATTTGGTAAATCTGTGGTGTCGTGCAAATGGTTTTGTAATGAATTCTTTGAAATCAACTTACATTTCTTTTTTCTCTCATCGCTACATTTTTCCCCCGCAGCTCAGAATTGGTAGCGATGCCTTTTTGAGAACAAACAACGTAAAACTGTTAGGTATGCACATAGATGAAAAGCTTTCTTGGAAGACGCATACATCTGTCTTGCATAGAAAACTTGTTACCGGCCTCTATCTACTGCGTTTGGCCTCAAAACATTTAGATGCAAAAAGACTTCGAACACTCTACCATGCTCATTTTGAGAGCCATCTGAGGTATTGTGCCTCTGTTTGGGGTTGTGGGCCTGACTGCAATATCAAACCCATCAACATTCTGCAGAAGAAAGCCATTCGTATTCTAGCATGTCTTCCGTATAATGCCCACACTCAAGAGTGTTATAAAGCCTTACGGATTCTTAACACATACCAAATCGTTTATTTTCAGCTGCTTGTTTTCATTTTTAAGTTTTTTAATCCATTGAACCATGCACGTTCTTCTTCTGCCATTTCTCCATTTTTACAAGCTCTGCCTGAGCCCAGGCCATCGGAAAGCCGCTCATTAAGGTCAAGTACTCGGCCACTGTTACAGTTGTATCATCATAAAACGTCTTTTGGTAGGTCTTCGATTCTTTCACTAGGTTTTCGCATTTGGAACCACCTTCCAACAACTTTTCATCAAATATCCTCTATCAACATATTCAAATCTCGTCTGAAGCAAGCAATGGTCAATGACCAACTCTTTTTTACATACCAAGGAGGACAGCCAGTTGTTTAAGGGCTTTGTTCTATCCCCCTGTGGACCCTGCCGTCAAATAGGTTTTTTTTTTTTTACAAAAACGAAAAGATTTTTCATTTCACCCTATCAGTTACAGGGTCATCCCCGACCCCTAAGTAAGCGGTTATTCCGCAAAGTTTCGTTTTCTATTTGCACAAGATTAACTTTTATCAATTTTTTTCCCTTTTTTGTGCTCGCATGTGCACTCATTGTCTAGGGATACCACTTCAACCATCTGTGTTCTATGGTGTTTGCCTTTCTTATCGAGCATCTTGGTGCTCCACGGTGATTTATGCATTGGTTTTTGCTTGGCATCTACATTTTGGCATCAACATCGGTCATTATCCTGCTTGCAATCAATGAATCTCAAATACGAGGTAAGGTTCTGACATTTATCAAACTACCAATTGGCTTCGAATGTGTCCTTAAATGGTGAGTGTACATGCGTCACAAAGAATATTTGGCACAAAAATGCATTCCTTGTTTTAAATTTGAGTTAAATAAAAAAAAAACCTCTTCTCTTCTTGTGCCTCAAACCAAAAACTTTTTCCTCGACATGCTGCTGCCCTAAAAGAATACCAAACCCACCTTCATAGAGTGGAAGCAAACTTTGTCCAAAAACTCGCAATCAATGACACCATTTCTTCAAAACAATTTTGGAGATTCCATTCCAGCAAGACCTCCACCAAAAAATCACCTTCGCTACTTTTACCCACCGGCACGCAAGGTGAAGTTGGACGAATCGATGCCAAGCCCAGCACATTATTTGCAGTTGCACTTAAGAGCTACTTAGGCCCCAGTACACCCCGCGTGGCCCAATCTGGATGCTTTTTGCGTGATGCTGATATAATTTCGTTGGACTCTATTGTCAAAGCACTGAAATCCTCTAAGAACTCTACTTTCTGCACTATTGACTCTATCCCTATGACTTTTCTTAAGAATCATTGTGATGTTTTTCAAAAATACCTCTTTGTGCTTTTCTCGTTATCATTGGTCCACAACACTATTCCCCCTGACTGGAAGATGAGCATCGTGAAACCTCTTCCCAAGGGTGGACTGGCACTGTCTATTACTTCCTTCAGACCGATTAGCTTGATCAGTTCCTCTGCAAAGCTCATGGAAAAGATTGTTGCAGGTTACCTATATAGACTGCTTGAAGGACAGAAATTCTTCTTTCCTGGGCAGCATGGCTTCCGTTCCAAGTATTCATGCGAATCCCAGCTAACCGGTTTTGTACACGACTTATCGGCTGCACTTGGTGGGTCTAAACAGGTTGATGCCATCTTCATAGATCTTGTTAAAGCTTTTGATAAAGTGTCCATATCAATCCTCATTTCAAAACTTGCCAAGCTAAAGATCCCAGAAAATCTCTTTGTGTGGCTTTCTAACTTTATCTCCGACCGATACTTCCAAGTCCTTGTGTGTGGTGAGTCTTCGGAACCCCTCGCACTATCCAGTGGAATACCACAAGGGTCAGTTTGTGGGCCACTTCTTTTTCTCATTTACATAAACGACATGACAGGGAATGTTCGCTCTAAAATTAGGCTCTTTGCTGACGATGTGGTTATTTACCACATCATCGATTCACCCGATGATTCCGAAGTCTTACAGTCTGACATTGACAACATTTACATGTGGTGTGTTGAAAATAGCATGGAGATTAATGTTGCCAAGACTTCTGTCATGTCCTTCAGTTGCACTCCTGCTCTGTGCTCAGACTACCTAGTCGAGGGTAAGGCTCTGTCAAGGCCACCATCAATCAAATACCTTGGTATCCTTTTCACATCAAAGCTTAGTTGGAGTGAGCATATCTCTCAAATAGTCAAACGTGCCTCCAAGCAACTGAAATTTCTCATCAGACATTATTTCTATGCATCCAGAAAGGTTAAATCAATTTTATATTTCTCTACTGTGCGCTCAATCCTGGAATACTCCACAACAACTTGGGAGCCTTATCAACAATGTCATATTGAATCAATTGAAGCCGTTCAACGAAGAGCTGTGAGATTTGTAACAGGAAATTTCACCTTCCAATCTAGTGTTACACTGCATCGGGAGGAGCTTGGTTGGGATACCCTTGAAGTGAGAAGGCAGCTGCATGGCATCACAGCTTTCAGGAAATGTATCCTCGGTGAGGGTGGGTGGGGGGATTGCACCTTATCTCTCTCCCCAAACAACAATTCAACAAGGGCAGGGACCTGCGTTTCCTTCACCCCTCCTGTTTTATGTAAATATGTGGATAGGTTTTCCTTCATCAACCGATACCTTTTCTTGTGGAACAAGCTCTTTATCTCCTCTCAAATGGTCCATTTTCCTGAGGCAAAATTTCGGTCAATCATTAAGCCTAAACTGATTAAGCCTAAACTCTGAAGCAATGGACGACCTGGCCGGGGTCCGGGGTTCAGTTCATATACACTATTCAGGTTGCGCTCCTACCTAGGTAAAACCCACATTCAGTGGTGGAGCTGATCGAAGTGGGCTGGAAGGATCTACTTACCGCTTCGGCGCGAGAACTTCTGGCTCATCTCCTGATGCTCTACCAGCTGATGCCTGCCGGGCTGCATCCCCATGCATTGAAGATTCTTGGGGATGGCATTGCCGCTCCAAACAAGCTGAACTTGTCAGTTTGAAGGTACCATACCACATCTCTCATCTTGTAGAGATTCTTAGGCCTATCCTAGGTGATCACATAGTTTTCCCAGATAGGTGGTAGGTTCTTCTTAGGTTAGGGCATGACCCCCCTACATTTTCCAATAAAAGTTTGGCTCTATTTGCACGACCTTACAAATGTTTAATTTTCTTTTCTTCTTCTTTTTCTCATATATGTCTAAATTGGAAATTGCACTTGCACACACATTACTGTTCAATTTTTCATTGTGCTGTTTTTGATGATACGACACCGGAATTGACTCAACATTTTCAATGTGATGATTCTCAATCCAACGACCTGTCATCTTGACGAATTGGAAACGATGAAACATTTAACATGGGTATGTGATGCTATTTTTTTTGCAAATGCCTCCTGAGATGCTAACAACACTGCATCCCTATTCCCTGATGATGCTATGTTGTTGGATTTTCTTTTTCATGCGCTCCGACTCGCTCACTATTGGGTCTTTGTTTTCTGGCCTCCTTCGTGGCCTCATCGTGTCGGCGATGAGGGGTCGCGCCACTTTTTGCTGCTGGCTGCTGACCCCGCAGTTATTAAAAAAAATGTCAAAAAAAACTGATGCCGAAGGCTTTTGCGCAACGATTTGGTGCACCAGATTTCCAGGCACCATGTCAAGTCAATTTTTAAAGGGATGCGATGATTCGCAATTGGTCAAAAGGAAAAGAGAGCGTCAAGAAAGCCGTATATGGCAAAGGTAACCGACAATGCGGAAAGTTATAGGTAATCAATGTCATAAGACATTTTACCAATTTCATGCCGCAGAGGCAATTAATGTAATTTGAATATTTCAAAGCGCCGGACAGTAAAAGAAAGACATGCACAAACAAACAAGACAATACAAAATGAAAATCGAATGATTATTAAATGTGTTCGAACCTGATCCCGATCACCGTTTATGCCACAGAATGCCATCACAATCCGTTGAAATTTTTGTGGCCAGAATTAGACAGAAAAAAAATTCCAAGTCACACGAGTGGCAAATGAAAAGTTCCCTTGATGTCAGCAAAAAATAAAGGAAAGAGGAAGAGGGGGGCAAATTATAAAAAGAAAAAAAGTTTTTTTTAAACTTTTCAAAAAAAAATCAAAACTTTGAAAAAAGAAAAAAAGAATGCGCCGTCGGCCATCTGTGAATTCCAAAATGGCCGCCGCCATCTCCTTCCGTCCGCCCAACCTCTAACAATGTTGGGGGCCACAGGCAGTAAAAGCCATTGGACGTGGCAAAGAGGACCTCCGGCAGTGTTGCCTTGCCAACTTGCCACTTTTTTCTTTTTTTTTACTGCCCCCCTCAAAAACAGTTTGAGCGCACCGGTCAAAGCAAAGAGTCGCGAGATAGGCACCCAGAACAAAATGCAGGCAAACGAAAACTCACTCGACAAGAAGTCCAACTCAATCCGAGGACGATCAAGCAAGCAGGCTCCAGAGGCGCACGAATGATGCTTGAAGAAACAAAGCACACGATGCTAAAACCAACGGTGGTCGTCGTCATTCAAAATGTCGTCATTCAAAATGCACCATGATACTCAGACCAACAGAAAGAAAAACTTTTCGCAGTCTATTTTCTTCCAGCGGAGAATGACAAAAAAGCAGTAAGTCCATCTCATTTTTAAAGGTTAGCTTAGCTATGACTGCGGGGCCTAGCCACTTATATTCAACAGTGGTCGTCATCATTAAAAAATTCACAAGCACAAATTCCATTGGAATGTCCATTCAGAGGCGGTCAACACCAGCCAAACATAGTCGGTTTGTGAAATAAATCATTGCATGATTGGAAAAAAAGAAAAAAAAAAGCAATAAGAATCGGGCCCGAAAAACCACAAAAAAACGAAGATATCCTACCTACCTACAAAAGGAAACTCAATGGGGAAAATGAAAGTATGTAGGTTAGGTAGGTACCTACCTACCTACCTCCCTACCAAATACCTACCTACCTACTTACCTAGGTAGATAGATACCCAAGACCCACCTTGGTCAAGCCTAGCCTACCTATCTAATTGTGCTATCTACAGTGAGGCGATGTTGGCTAGCTTAAGCCTAATAGCTGTGGCAAAACGATCCTCAGAAAAGCTCATGAACTCGGGGGAATCCTAAGTTTATTCCAGAGAAATATGTTGCGGTTGAGAAAGGAGTATCTATCAACGTTTTTGCATAAAACGGGGGGTGTAAATGACACTAATGCTCCGGCTCTTGTACAGGCAGTATTGGGTGAAAGGACCCTTGAGAGGTCACTCCAACCACCAATACCATCCAGAAGGACGCACCTCCTGAACATTAAAATACCATGAATCTGTCTACGCGTGACAAGGGTTTCCCAACCAAGCTCCCTCCCAAAGTCCGAAGGAGCGAAACGCTGGAATTGAAAGAGAAATCACCACAAACAAACCGAATCGCCCTTCTGTGAACTGCCTCGATGGCATCGATATGGCACTGTTGATGAGGGTCCCATGTTGTGGAAGAATACTCAAGGATGGAACGGACAGTAGAAAAATAAAGTATCGATTTGATCTTTTTGGAAGCATGGGCATGGTGCCTAATTAGGAACTTCAATTGATTCGAGGCACGTTTGACGATGTGATTGATGTGTGATCCCCAGTTTACGTGTGACGAGTTAAAATGCACACCGAGGTAGGTACTTAATTTCGTGAGGACGTGCCAGAATTGAGGAAGTCCCTGAAAACCGGACAGCCGGACAGGACCGTCGGAACGCCGGACCGACCCGGACGGGTTAGGTTAGGTTAGATTAGGTTAGGATAGACTATCCTAACCTAATCTAACCTAACCTAACCCGTCTGGGTTAGTCCGGAGGTCCTGTCCGGCTGTCCGGTTTTCAGGGACCACCCAGAATTGATGAGCCGACATGATAATCAAAGAATGGTAGGTGCACAACCGAGGTGAAAGACATTACGGATGTCTTCGAAACATTAATACTCATGCTATTCACTGTACACCATGCCAAGATACTGTCAAGGTCACTTTGCAGAGCAGTGGAGACGTTTTGTGACTTGATGACCCTAAAGGACGATGTCATCTACAAACAACCTCACATTTGAGGTGATATTCTCAGACAAATCATTTACATGAATAAGAAATAACATTGGTCCACAAACGGAGCCTTGGGGTATGCCACTGGTCAGAGGGAGGTTTTGAGAGTGTCTTGCGCAAAAAAATTTTGTCTTACGACTTGCAATTTTTCTTGCGACTTTTGAGGAAGAATCTTGCAACTTTCTTGCGGTTTTCAGTAAAATTGGACAATCATGTACTTTTTGTTGTAGTGGAATATGCAAACAATCATCACAAATGTGTCAGCAAACATTCAGAGAAAATATGACGAGCAAACATAACCAACTTCAATGACCACGTCATCAAGTGTGCAGAGCAAAGCACACTCACAAACACGGTTTGCAAAATCGGAATGCTGCAGACTGGTGCCATGCAAAAGTTCTGTTCAAAAACTCAAAGATTAAAAACAATCATGCTCTTTCTTCGCAGCCTTTAGTTCAAATCTGGTAGCTGGCTGCTGGACGCAGACAAAATGCATGACATAACATCGATTTTTAACAAGTGTGATGAGTGATGCTCGCATGACTTTTTCTGAAGTGTCTGCAATCTCAAAGACAGTACGAGTAACGAACTGGTTACTTTCAGGTGTCATTGATTGTGCAAGCCGGAACAAAGCTCTTACCAAACCAAACCAGCAAAATAGTGGAGGACAAATAAAGCAAAATACGATTTGGAATTTTCGTAACGATTTGGAATTTTCAACAATCAGAGTGGGGTCCTTCTATAACGCGGAAATCGCGGAATTTGCGGTCTGTGGCTGCAGTGCGAATCTGGACCTCAAAACCTCCACACCAAGCTGCCCTAATGTAATCTAACCCAACCTAACCCCAACCCATTCAAACCTAACTCAACCCAACCTAACCTAACCTAACCTGCGATTCCGCGAAATTCGCTTGTTTTGCGAACCGCCATAGTGCACTGGATCGGTATCAGTATCGGTGTCAGATTTACTCTGTTTGACAAGTTTTCATGCCATTAAGGCAATCATCAATTGTGAACAGCGAGGTTTTAGAAATCTGTCCTTCCCACCTTGGTTTAATGCCAGTCTTCGCCAAAAATACTTCAAAATGTTGAACCTTTTTTTTTCCTGCTCCTCAAAACAGAGTCTGTTCTCTCTTTATGCTGCTGCTTTAAAGGATTACCAAAACAATCTGAATTTCATTGAGGCACGATTTGTTCAGAAACTTGCAACCAATGATGTCATCACATCAAAGCAGTTTTTGAAGTTGCACAATGGCAAAACTTCCAGTCAAGGTCCCTCTGGTGCCAATGCTGCTTCCTTTGCCAACTCTCCACGATTCAAAATGTTCCCCTTCCATCCATATACCATTGTTGCTCCTCTCCACCGGGGACGCGTAAAATCTTCCAAACGGACATGGGACAGAACATTGCCTTATTTTTCACCCTAAAATGGCTGCTGTGGCCAAACCGGAAGAGCTACAGTGTTCAAATTTTGCACAGAAGTTGTCTGGATTGAACAAAATCGGTCAAAAAAGAAAAAAGTTTGCCGAAACTAGGTTCCCCCCTTAATTGACAGAAAATGTGCAGGGGAGGAGGTGAAACAAAAGCATCAGGGAGATGCCACCACTTGTAACTTTATGTGCCCTACAGGCACAAACAGTTTCCACATCACAAGAAAGAACTCAACAAAAAACAGCCTCAACTTTCACTAAAAATAATCTCAGTTGGCCAGCTTTATTCGTGTTCTTGTTGGATTTGCAGAATCGCGAAAGCTCCATTTCAAATTTCAGTGTGGCACAACGTGTCGATCGAAATATGTATATGGCTATCACAACGTTGCGATCGAAATATGTACCTATATGGCTATTTTTAGACATGACGTGCGCAGAAGATACCTCAATTTTCATGAACAAAGGCGTGTCGAATAAAAATCATTTTTATTTCTGTGTTCGACGTGCTCACATCTTGGTGTTTTTCCTCCATTTTTGCGGTGAAATCAGCACTTTTGCTGCACATTTTTGCATTTTTTCAGCACACTTTTCCTTCAACTGGGTTCTTTTTCTGAACATTCAATAACTCAGTGGTTGAGTTTCTTCGTGGTTTTTCTCCAAAATTCAAGGTTTCTTAAAAATGGCCGCATATTTCTTTGAAGTTTCCAAATCACAGTTTTGGGGTTTTCTTCTTTGGGTGAGAGCTTTGCAAGGCCTGATTTGGCGAAGGATTTGTTTTGTGCTGGTCTGGGTATCCCAGTAGGGACAATTTTTTGGAGAATTTGCACTCATAATTTCCATTTGCCACAGTCTGCCACGTGCAGATTTCTCTAAATAATTTTTTTGTTTTTTCTCTCAACGTTTTCTTCCATTTTGAGTTGTAGCTTGCATTCAATGAATTTGATATGCCTAAAACCAAACATCATAGCTTCTTGGGGTGTTAAGAACCCAATTTTTTCTGTTGAACGGCCTAAATGTGCTCTGACTTGTCTCCGTTGTGTTTGTTCTCTGTGCCCAGCTTAAGAAGCCTTGGGGTAAGTTGGTGATTTTGTCAATAGTCATCAGTCTCTTGACTCATTTTTGGTACCTAATTGGGCTAACAGTTTTGTCCAAGGGGAGCAGTGTAGTCTGAGAACAAAGTTTTGTGGGAGAGCTTGTTTGTGCACTTGTCAGTTGGCATTTGTGCTGACAAGAGCTGACAGTGACATCTCCCAGTTCACATCAAGAAAAATAAAGCTGGTAATTTGCTTTCTTTTGACTCGCCTGCAACGAGCATGATTTTCCATGGAAGTCAAATTGGGTGTTTGGAGATGTGGGAGAGTATTGTTTAGGGTGTTCCATGCACTGTCACATTTTTCAGTCCTTGGCAACATTTTTGCAACTGTCAGGAAAGCTGGGTTATTTTGGTGCAATTTGGCAAAGTTCACAGTGGGCTTATTCATCACTGAGAGGGACATGAGCTGCTGGCAGAAAATGGCATTATTTTCCCAGATCGCTGTAAATTTGCCTTGGTCTAGTTAGGTATGCACTTTGCTTGGATGTTGTTTCGCCACACTGAATAATTGAATTGTTTTCAGATCCAGAGGTTCACATTTTGTTTTCAGAGTTTTCATTGTTTCCAGAATTGGAGAAACTGGCTAAAGCCTATTCAGTCGTAAAATTTATTCTGTTTGAGAATTCCCATTTTTGTTTTCAGAGGTATGTGGAAAGCCCATGAAAAACCATTGATTTTTGTGATGTGGTCAGGCATGAAAACCCTTCACAAACATGACGCTTACCTTTTTTTGATACCTATTGCCTTTAAATTTGTCGTATTGTTACTCATTGCTTTGTTAGGTACTTGAGAACCTGTGTTGCCTTTAGAGGAATTTGAAAGATCATTTTGGTTTTGAGGCAAAGGAAAACACGAGTGTTTTGATCTTTCTGAAAACTCTTTATTTCTATGATGATAATGAAGAGGCAGAAAAGAATCATTTTGTGAAATCCAAGGTGGACATACTGAATTTGACTTGGAATTTTGGTTCGCATAATACGTAGGTCATCCCAGAGTAATTTGCAACTGCTTTTTTATTTGGAAAAAAAAGAAAGGAATCTAACCTTCCACTGTCCCATTCTTTAGAAGGATTCTCCCTTTGCTTCTATGCAGCGTTGCAGCCTTGTATGCCATGATTCAATGGCACGGCAGTCTTTAGATTGAGGGATTGCCTTTAGTTGTGAATTTATGGCTTTTGAAAGATTTTGGATCCGGGTGAAAGGTTTCCCTGCAATCCCAGATTTGATTTTTGGAAAAATCCAAAATCGTGTGGGGCCAGGTCGGGACTGTAGGGTGGATGAGCCAGTTCAGTAATTTTATTCTATGAGAGAAATTGCCATAGGAGAGCTGTTTTGTGTGGCCCAGCATTGTCATGCAGCAGCAGAGTGCGGGTGATGCCTCCTTTTGGTCGTTGTTTTTGGACTTAAGAGGCAACTTTTGGAAGCACCACTGGAGCATAGCATTTTGTCAACAGTACCATTGTTTAAACAAGTCTCAGACACAATGTGTGCCACTGTTGCATTTGGATGATCCGCGATTATCCCCTGGACAACTGCAATTGTTTGGTCATTCACAATCTGTTTTGGCTGTGACCTCAACGTGGTGCATCTTCAACGGTCTCCCGGCCAGCCTTGAATTGGCTGATCAAATCTGCAACACTGCAATGGTAACAGATGTCCTCGCCACACATGCTGATGAGAACATTATGGATCGTGGTCCCATTTTCCCCAAGTTTGAAGCATGTCAAAACATAAAATCTGACATGATCATTTTGAAAATCGCATGTTTTCTTGGCTCAGGTGAAATCAGCCTTCTCCAATTTCAACTCAGAAAGCCAGAAATCTTAGAAATCCTAAATTCACAAGGCACATCTAAAAGAGGAAAGACAGGCCATCATTTTAAACAGAAAATTAAACTTCAGACACGTCAGGAAGACCCTGTCACAGAATAGTTGCAGACTACTCTGGGATGACCTAAGTATCCCAGGTGAAATCATCTCATGAATACGAAGGTCACTCTGAAAGTCTTGAGATGTGCGGAAGTTTGTTTTCTGAAAAACCGGGTCTTGTTGGGGTTACGAACTCTGATGTTTTTCAAGATCTTGGAACAGAAAATTAGCAATCAGGCTTTTGTACTGTCACAATAAAAACAGTTTCTTCTTTCCATTTTGAAGCTCAGAAATTGAGCTTGCTTCAAAGCATTTTTTGAATTTGCTTTACTGCGACTTTAAGTGTGGTTTAAATGATGATTAGTGCAAAGAAAGACTGGAGTTTGCTTTCGGCGGAGAGAGACCTTCTCGAGCGACCATCTACAGTGTTTTCATAATTTAGAAGGCGACGTGATTCTCTTTCTGATGAAGGACGTACAGGGTGTCTCAGAACAGCTGTTCTCGAGGAAAGTGTTACTGCAGTGAAACGTACGGTAACGGATGATCCGAAATACACGTTTGCAATGAATGAGGAATCATTGGCGATTGGATCCGCAGCAATGGCAAAAATCCTCCATAGGGAATTTCACAGGAAGAAAGACGTTTGTCGATGGGTGCCGCAAAAGTTAACGCAGACCCAATAGGCTGAGCGAGAACGAAGCAGCCAGCAAACTCTAAGAATGGCCAAGGAGGGCGGCCATCACATCATTTCAAGAATTGTCACTGGCGTTGAGATATACATCCCAATTTAGGACGTCCCAACATGCCAGCAAAGTCGGGGGTGGGTCCACGAAAATGACCCAACATCGACGACATCGAAGAAACAGCGTGTAATGAAAAACGTAATGTCCTCCATATTTTTTCAGAACTACCGATCTGGTTAAGGCAATTAAGTTGGAAGAACAAACAACAGTTACAGCTAATTGGTGCACCACAAAATGCCAGCCAGAAATCCTTGCTGCTCTTCAAATGAGGGCATTACTGCTTCGCCACGACAACGCATCGTTGCATAAAGAAAAAGCAACGGTTGATTTTTGCCGCAAACAATGCGAACATGTCATTGATCATCCACCGTATTCACCTGATTCGGTTTTGTGTGACTTCTGGCTTTTCGTAAATCTAAAAAAACATTCGCAATGTCGTCAATTTTCAACAGAAGAGGAGATTTATGTTGCCATCAGATCTTGTTTTGACACCCTGTACAAAAGCGACTGGCGTAAGGCTTTTGACTTGTAGAAAGTCCGATTGCAGTAGTGCTTAAATATTGGAGGGGACTGCTTTGAATATTTGTAATCTAAAACTCAAATATATTTCCAGTTTCTGAGAGTCTCAAAACTTTTTGAGTGACCTTCGTATGGTTGGTTGGAAGGTTGTTGGCATGAGTTCGAAATGGCTGATTTCTTGCTGGCCTGTTGTCCTTTTGAGATGTTGCATTCCTGCTGTTTTGCTATCATCTTGGTTGTTACTCTTCTTCCATCGACACCTTGTTGGTTGAACTGAAAAGTAGGTACCTACCTGGAAAATATAAAGGAACAAGAGAGCATGAGATTTGAGATGAGTGGATTAACTTGTCAGCAGTTCATTAGAAGGATAATGGTTGTTTTCTTGTCCCTTTATGTTTGGGTAGGTAGGGACAGGTTGCTTATAACAAAACACTGCAATCATGAGCTTACCTACTTCATTAGTCCATTGCTTTTCTCCATTTCCCCTAAGCCTGCATTACCAGCTGGTAAATGGTGATTGCTGGATCATACTCACGCACACGATCTATGCCAGCATGCTGAGTGTCTGTCTGTGGCCGAGGTGCTGATATTTGTCAACTGGAAAATCTGTTGATGAGGTTGCTTTCGCTTTCTCATACTTACCCAAACGTCTTCACATTGTGGTAGCAATCAAATTTCATTCTGTCGAGCCTCGGCACGCCTAGTCATGCTTTTATCAGCATATCTTCTCTTGGATGACTGCACAGGCCTACCTTCTTCATAAACAGCAAACTTGAGGCGCTGGTGTTGGCCCTACATTCCCATCTGAACTCTATGGTGGATCTTGTACTTGCGGTTTTGTCTTCTGGCTTCGGCATCGAGCTGCATCTCTTCGTGCTGCAGTGTCGGAGGGACAATAATTGTCAGGCTTGTATTTGTGTCACCAAAACCTTTCCAATTTGGTTATCACCAGTTTCCAGAGTCATGAACTGAATATGGATGGTGCTCTGCTTACCTTCACGGTGTGATCTAGTTGGTTTGGCATAAGAGATGATGTTTCCGGGCCCGCGGGTGACGAAAGCAGGTGGTTTCAATTCTGGAAATGAAGAAGATGGAAACTTCCAACCAGTGTCAATCCTCATTGAAATCTCATCACAATCACTTTAATTTAGTCCTTGCTGACTCGGAACAGTTCATTGGGTTATGTGCTCTGAAAACCATAGTGCTACTTTAGTTATCAGTAACTTAGCTGTCACATTAGCCACCTAATGACCGTGAAAACTAGCTTGCAGTGGACAAGTAAAAACAAGCAATAATTGGTGGTGAGGATAAGTGGGTAAGTGGCCGCAAGATACGGTTGGGGCTTGAAAAAGAAATGAAGGGCCTCAAATCATATCCACAAATTTGGTGACTCCTGACTCCAGCTGATGTGTAGTCAGGAATTTGGAACTGTTTCTTGAAATAGAAAAACCAGATGGAATGCATAATTGCATAATAAAAATTATCCAATTCGGAAAATAAATTTATTTTCAAATTGTGACTTTTCACCTTTCTCCATTTTGTCGCCTGCATCACTCTGACAGCTTCTTTCTTTCTTTTACATTTTTTTCTCATTCTGTTTCTCATCTCTCCTTTTCCAGGTTCACCTTCACTTCTCTCTGCTCATCTCCCCTTCTCCTTCTGTTCTGTTGGATGATTTTAGATGATTTTAGGCGTCTGAATCTCAGTGTTGTCCAACGCTTGAACAATCTTGTTCAGTTATTTCCATCCTCGTTCAACGAAAAACTCTGCGAGCAACTTCTGCAGCATTTGAAAAAGTGGTTAGAGGTTACAATTTTATTCTTTCACAGGGAGGTTTGTTCTGATTTGGCCTATTTTCTGTAGAATGCTGAGATTTCCATCCATTTTGGCCTATTTTCTATAAAATGTTGATTTTTTGATTTTCTTCATTCAACTTCTTTTGTTTGATGGTTGCAGAAAGTCCTTGTCTTTCCTCACATTATCTGAAACAATTTTATCAGGTCACATTTTTTCCAATGTGCACCTTCATTCTAATTGATTATAACCCGTTCAAGAGACTCTTAAAGTGATTCTGCTTCGTTGCAGTTCCAAGAAACTGGTGTGCTGCTGCTGGTGTGGATTGGAGGTTTGAATGAAAAAGGTTTGCGACATGTTTAGTGCCTTTTGTTAATCACCTGATAGATGGTTGCCCCCTTTATTTCATTTAATTTAATTTGCTGGAGATGACTCCGGCACAAATAAACAGTTTCGAAGAACTTCCAGAGGGAGAAGTGTTAGAACCTTGGCAGCATGGCATCAGGTATTTAATGATGCAGCAGTTTGCTTTTTTGGGTCTGCTCCCTCTATGCCTTCACCAAACATCCAGCAGTCAATCATTGAAAGTCCAGTTATGCATGGTGTTTTTGGTCATTTTTTACCAGGAAGCTGTTTGATTTTCACAGATTTCGGAGGCAAAGCACATTTGCTGTACCGTTCTGTCGATTTAAAGTGTGGTCTATTCTTTATTTTCCTTAAAATTCTGTAAAATGTAATCACTTCCTTTGTATTTTCAAAACAAATTTCCAGGGAACAATAAATGTCCGTCCGACCAGTGAACTGAAGGTTGCATCAGCAATTCTGGCCATATTTCCGTGTGTCCCTGCTCTGCAGCGACTCCAAGGCTTCTCGAACCACTCTGCAAGCTAGCGCTTCAAGCTGCGAAGGCATTGTTTCTTGAAGCTGGCAGTCCACTTAGGACACCGCTGCTGAAATTACTGCTCAGATTTCTAGCTGCAATGATAAATCTGTTTTTGCAGGATCAAGGTGGGCGAGACTTTGATAGACATCATATGAGTGTGTGTTTGTTTTTATCCAAGTTTGTATGTGCCCAATCTTCTTGGCCTGAGGATATCCCAAAAGTATCGTACTTTATCGAAAAAGTATGACATGCCTAATTCCATTTTCTGATTTCTGGGCACACCCCATGATGGGATGCCGGATGGCACAGGAGTTCAACTTTCTGTGGTCTGGTCTAGAGGCTTGTGCAATATCTGTAAAGAAACATTTCGAGAGCCTGAAGTGAGGTGTCGGATCGCCCAGTTCCGGGCCAGTTCCAAAAAAAAAAGAAAGGCTGGGATCATTATACATGTGTGGAAGCGCTCATTTTTCAGCTTTGCACCATACGCAACCACTTCAAAATCCGTGGATTTGTTCAGGAAATATTTAACTTTCTGTGGGCATCGCACCGTGGTCCGCCATTCACTCGCATGTATTTCGCTTCTGTCCGCAGATGATACCCCCTTTGAACGCCGCAATCCAGCAACACACAGTTTGGCAACACGAAGATTCCGGAGTTACTCCACTTCTTCCTTTAAGCATTATGGTCAAGGTGTTGTTACATGTGCTGGATATTTGATCAATGATTTTATTTCCACATCAGCTACTCTGGTTAACACCAGAGCCTTGTCTTACTTATGAAACGTTGACTCTATTCACCGATATATGGAGAAAAAAATCGCAGAAACTACCCGGTCAGTAAAACGACCTACTTCATTTTTCATACAGGTTATTCTTACAAGAACGCCCTACCAGAACTGCTGACATTACGCTTCATGGCCATCCATTCATGGTCAGGTGATGGAATTGTTTTGGTGAGATACAATGGAAATTGGTTGCCAACCCAACCATCTCTTGTTGCTATCATGTGGCAGATTTGGAACAGTGGCAGGCACCTATCATGTAAGTTTGCTATTGCCTTTTCCACGTCTTCTGCCAAAAATAGCAACGGTTTAATTCTTTCCAGGGTGTTTCCCTGCTGGAGGAAGGACTTGGACAAAGTTGGATTCTGTTCTTGGTTAAACAGGACTAGTTTGGTTTTCATGTGAACGTTTAAAATTGTCTTTCGCGTGTTGAAAGTTTTTGTTCAAATTTCAAATAATTGTAATGTATTCGTCGATGTTCCATATTTTTTTTTGCTTGGTGTTTCGGAAAACTTAACACTTTCAAAGTGATATGTGATGTACTCGTGCATGTAAAACGACGTTGAGTTGAAATCAAATGTCGTGAAGCTTTTTCACGGTGATCTCAGACTCAGACCCGAGATCCGTTGAAAGCAAGGCTCCAGTGTTCTTGGAAAAGAAGTCTTCAACATACGGGAGTTATGTTGCTGAGAGTTATCGATATCCAGCCATTTTTATTCTTAATGGTTACAGAAGTAATTTTACATGATATTTTGACAAGAGATTTTGTCATGCAAATTTATTTGAATTTGTTTTGAACACGCTGTGGGCCAACTCTCGACCCAAAATTAATGATCATGAGTTTTCTGTTGAAGCGTGTCAATGTTGGATATTCTGATGAAGGAAAGCACTTTCATAAATTTTTATGCTTGCCAGGTTTTGTTCCTGCGAACGTTTGCAGCTTAACTTTTCTATTCATTTAAAAAATTCTGAAATCTTGTTCCTTGTTTCGGAACCTTTTTCTGCCATTTCCTTCCATGTGAAGCAATTGAGAATTCTTAGGGTGTGCGGCCTCCGTCTAATTGGAAGGAGCCTCAGAGTTTGGCAAGAATTCTGCTCTGCTGTTTCCAACGTCATCTGTTTGAAGGGATTCTCAGGCTGATTTGTTCCTGACTTTCAGGATTTTCAGCACATGCACCACGGAGGTCAGAATCACAAGGAAAAGACATTGGAGCCAGTTTTCGTTCGTTACTTAACAAAATTAAATTTGTTACGTTTCGGTCCCACACATGTGGACCTTTCTCAAGCGGTGTTGGTATCACACAGATGCTAGAATACCAACACCGCTTGAGAAAGGTCCACGTGCGTGGGACCGAAATGTAGCGAATTTATTCTTGTTAAGTTACGAACGAAAACTGACTTTATTATGTCTTTTCCTTGTGACAATCAGGTAAGCATCAACAAGTTGAGTTGATGGCAAATGGAGAAAATTAACTTCAAAGCTTGAATTCAGGATTCCAGGGCAAACCCTTTAACCTTGAAAGTCGACAAAAAAAACTCTGAAAAATGTCATCTGAAGGGTGGCATTTGTAGACCCTGTTATTGTTACGATAGCTCTGGCTTTTCTTTTGAGGGATTCACATCTCCCAAACCCCCTGACAGGAGCTCAATCTTTTTGAACCCTGATGGCGTTGCCGCATAGACTCCATTTTTGTGGCTTGCGGCCACTGGCAGGAGCCGCTTGCACAAGCAGAATAGATTGTCCGAAGCACATGGGAGTCGCTTTCTGTCGCCTTGGGAAACTTTGAGATAACCTTGAAAAAACTTTAAAAATGGCTTTTCATAATCGCCGGTAACCCTTTGTGAATTTCTTGGTGTAAATGCTTCACATGTTACATTCAACATTGATAGGCCGTTTTGAACACTTTCTGGCTGCGAGAAACATCATCTCTCACATGATGGTTTCTCGTGTTTTTCTTTGCAGGATAACGATGAACAGCAACAAACGGAGACAGGCGACGTCGACCGATGCGTTTCGTCTGGCTCTGATGCTTCACTGGTTGCGTCACTGCAGGGGACAGCAGATACCTCCACAGGTGTCTTCACCTGAGCATATTGAAATTGTTTCCGAAAGCTCACGCGCCAGATCAGATGAGTCGTTGACATCACAGGTTGGCCACCACTACAACCTGCGGCCACGAAAAGTGCCGAAATATCTTGCATAGTTTTTCACTATCAATACAAATGCTGCTGTCTCACCAACCAGTACCTGCACCTTTCTTGTCATCTTTCTCTGTTTTAACCGGTTTTTATCCACCGATTCAACCCATTTTTATCAGTCACCAGATTTTATCTTTACTGTTTTAATCAGTTTAACTGGTTTTGAAATGGTACCAGTTTCACCTTTTTAAATCTCTGATTTTTTCGGGTGTTTCTTCCTCCACCTCGTTCCCTTTTCTCTTAATTTTACTTTTTAACATGTTTACTGCAGGGTTCGCAAAAACCCATGGTTTTTTAATTTTGCCCAGCCCAGTGGGTTGTTTTTCTGGTTTTAACCGCGTTTTTCGGGGGTTTTCCTGGATTTTTCGGATTTTTCATTTTTTGGGCTGCGCAAATTTTGATTCGGATCGAGGATGAACACAATAATTTTGCAAAAATAAAATTTCAGAGTTCGGTTGGTTTGTCATTGCCTTTGACTTTGTGACTTACTTCTTTTCTCTCTCTGTTCTCCGATTATTAAAACAAAAAGTTGTCACCAACCAGATGAACCAGAACAGACATCATTATGTAACATCATTCTATCAACTTTTCGTTTGTTGCAAAAATGGTTACGTACCATAAAAAAATCAGTCTGAGTGTGAGTGATCGCCTCTGCCAGCTGCCTGGTGGGTTGTAACTGGACTGGCAGTCTCTCAGGATTGGCCGAATAATTCCTCATTCATTGTAACTCAGCAGTCAGCTCAGATCAGACTCAAATGCTAATTCAGCAGGTAGATGCACATTTCACAACAATGGCAGTCGGCAGATGACTGGGATTCATTGCGCTTGCGCATAGAAATCAAAATTTGCAAGCACAAATATAATTATATGGTGAATTAGCTATTGATTTGATTGAGGTTGAGTTGCAATGAGATGAGGCCTCTGTCTCCTCTTGTCCTTTCTTCAGTTTTACCTTTTTGGTTTTCTTTCCTTTGAGTAAATGTTCATTTTCGTATTGTTAATAACTTTATAGCCCACACAATTAGGTACAATAGAATGCATCCTCACCCTCTGCCTCCTGGTTTTCCGGTGAAAAGAAAAAGACAAGGTAAATGCCCACAAGAAACAAAAAAATTTAACCATCATTCACCACAATGACTTTTCCAAATTCAAATGAAAAAAACTCTGGAAAAAAGAAACAAAAACACTGGTTTTTCAGTTTTGCCCAGCCCGGTTAAAAGCGGCTTAAACCCCCGGTTAAAACCGGGGGGGGGGGGGGGGTTTAAACCGGGGCGAACCCTGGTTTACTGTCTGTCACATAATCATTTGTCTCATCATTTGCAACCCATTTGTACATGTCTTTCCTTCATAATTATGGTTTGTTTTCGTGCTTTCCTTGTCTGAGTTACTGTTTACCACATCTTGCCTCAGAATTTCTTCTGCATTGTTTCATTCCTCGGTTCGATGCGATATCATGCTGAAAAATGTGGGTACCGACTGTGAGTGGGGCAGTGGTAAGGTGCAGGAGGAGGGGAGGGAAGTGATAAGGTGGGGGAAGACATGTTTTCAAGAAACTCTGGCATGTTCTAAGCCCAGAATGATTTGTTCTTTTTTTTTGTTATACGTTGTTTTGTGTTATTTGGATTTGGAATTTTAGAGGATGGCACCGTCTCGGTTTTGTTAAACTTCTGGACCTGTCGGTCCCTTTTGTTTCCAGGCAATTTACGTCCCCAAAAAGCGTAGAGGTAAATTAGTGGTAAATAAAAAAAAAACACACTAAATAGGAAAATTTAGTGGTTCAATTCACGAACATAGCGAGAAATCATTTCTTTCTGGTGTTGCTTCGTTTCATTGGTGTTTTTCGCTTACCTTGTTTCTGTTTAGCGTCTGTTTCTTTTACATTTTACCATTTTGCCCATGTTTGGTTTTGCACAGTCTTGCTTTTTTCGTCAATAGTTGTCCAGAGTTTATTTATGTCGATTTGGGTTTATGTTTCCTTTTATCTTGGCAAAGTGTAGTTGTATCCTTGTGATCTTTGATAGGTACTGCAATGATTGTTTCAACATGGCGGCATGACATGATTTGGAAGGCTCAATTTCGAAAAATTCTATTGTACAGGTAACACGAAAATTCCCCTTTCAGTGAAATTTTATTTTCTGCAGAGGGGGAGTGTAGTATTCATTCGCATTGAACTCGAGCTGGGATGCTGTTTTAAACACGATAAATTTTAACCTTTCAAACGTCATTTACTGGCTCCCTGTTCGTAGGCGTTTTGTCAATTTTGCAGATAAGAATCTGGCACGTTCAATTCAACAGCAAGGTTCGACTTTTACGAAAGCCACGAGTTCAGCTCGACTCCAGCGAAAGAAAACTTTCAGTTCATTTGTAAACCTTCATTTGCATACAAAGGCAGACACTTAGTGCTGGTTTTGAGTTCAGTTCATTTGGTTTTTAGGGTTAGGCTGTGTTGGTTTTTCTTCAGGTTATTTTCTTGTTTTTCAATCCAGGACCATACACTAAATTTCTAAGAAGCCTGTTGGGTTTGTTTTGGGCAGAACATACACCCTGGCCCATGTGCTATGATAACGTTCGTGCAACAACATCATTAGAACCATTAGAACAACCCTGAAGAATACTCTACTTCTGTCAGGAGTCCGAGTAAATGGCTACGTTGAGTTTTTGAGTAAGTCATTGATTTTCTTAACTGACACAGTGTTCCTGTCCTGTGGGAGGTCTTCATAAACATTTGAGTCATTTCCCCCCAAGTTTTAGAAAGAACCGCTTTCAACCAGTGTTCACCGAAGTTTTTTGTAGGGCCTTGCCACCAATAGTTTCAGTCTGGTGGAATTTGCACACCGAATTCCTGTTTGGAATGATTGTCTGAAACTGGACTCTTTCATGCAATTCGTTTTGTTCGAAGCTTTTAACTATTCTCCGGGAGTGGACGCCGAACGTTTTTTTCTGAATCTTCATACATTTTCAGCAGAGCTTGCACCAACTGATGACGTGAGGTTTTGGGTAAACTTGGATATTTTGAACTAAGTGAATTGCAAATTCTGGGACCACCCAAATTCTTTTGTCACAACTGCACAACCATTATTCACACAACAAGTATCACAAGGGTGTTTTCTAATCCCTTTCTAGATTCAGTTGTTATTTTGGGGACATTCTTTTGTTTGTCCATTTTCCTTGGTGATACACCACTCTACGAACGCAAGAAACAGCATCTACGCAGAGCACAGACCAGATTTGGGGACTGCTGAAAAGCAAAGAAGGCTCACCAAAACACGTCCAAGATCCTTAAAGTTAAGTTTGGATATTTCTTTTGTCCGTTAACCTTCAGTTTCTACGTTATTTAGTTCCACTCTGTCAGGAAGAAACTCTTGTGGCCATCCACACAGAATTGTGGCCCGTCCATCACAAGCTAGCGCAAGAACTTCGTCACGTTTGCCGTTCTATGTGTCACCGAAACTGCAGTGCCACTAAGTGTCATAATAATCTTTTAGTGTGTTCCATCATGCGTTTGTCACCCCATTTTTGTCTTTAGCACGTATTTTTTCGTTTGAGTTTTATTCATTTGTTTTTGTTACCTAACCCCATTTCATTGGATTTAACTCTGGGTTGCATGTGTAAATTCATCTTAGGAGAGTACAGGTTACTCTCAATTCCCAAGCCTCCTGGCAAACCACCGAGTTCAGTCATTTTACAACTAAAACGTTCTAACGGTTTTAGTTGAATACTTGGTTCATTTCTCTTGAACTCGGAATCATAATGCTCATAACTACCAACCGCCTAAATGGACTTCTGGCATTTTGATTCTTTACTATTTGATTTGATTCATCTGGTTTTTTACAGGTTTTGGTATTTAACAAACTTTGATCGTAATGTTTTGTCCGGAATCGTGGTGGCATTATTAACAAAAAAATGTCGAATGACTTTTTGTCATCCGAGTTCCTTTTTTGGTGTCACCAAAATGATGTCTGGAATGACAATGCATGGGCCCATGTTTTTTTTTTTGTAAATACCCCCCAGAAATAGATGGAAAAGTGGACTGCCACCACAGGTTGATTTAGATCTTGGTGTGTTCGGTGTAAGCATACTCTTTGGTCTGCCCCCATGAGTCATCGGATGACAAAAAGGCACTGCATTTTTTTTAGGCTTGTCAAAGGCTTGAGGCTTGTCAAAGGCTTGAGGCTTGTCGTTTGAGGCTTGTCAAAGGTATTGATTATTTAAAAAGAGCTGATGTGCTTAACTTCCACCACAAATTGAAAAAAGACAATTTAAAAAACTCACCAAGCGAATCGATTTCGTTGTGTCCTTCACATCTTCAACGCTACTGAGTGACTTGTCACGGTTTTCCGAGTTGGCATCGTCTGCTACACCTGAATTATGGTCTGCGATCTCGGCCGGCAGTGGAAGTCCTTAATTGGAACTGGCGTTGGAATTGGAGGTGACCTTGGGGGGGGGTTGCTAGCAAACAGTCTGTGCCATACATTTGGCAGGCCAAGTGAATTCTGGATGTGATGGCGTTACTAGTTTATCATCAAATATCTGACCTAATCACTCTTGCCATGAAATTATTGTGGGTGATCATCAGGGAGAAGGAGAAGGAGCTTAAACTTAACAGACAAGGTCAAAAAGGCCCGTGGTGGACCAAGGTGTGGGTCCAATGGCCACCCGGTCTTCAAAAGCTCCGAGGGTCAATATAGGGTCCACACCACCATTTTAATTGATCAATTTTTTAGCTCCCAAACAACCAAATTTCAACCAGATATGACAATATCTTCCAGGATTTTTTGGTTCCGATAGGTCAAAAAACATGTTTTCGCGGTAAATTTTTGAAGCGTAACTTTGAATTTTTATAAAAAAGTGTAGTTTGCATTACTTGGTACTATTGGTTTTAAATTGTCTTTTTGAATGTAGTCTTTGATTTTAGAACAAATAAAGTTGATTGCTTGCTCTGTTTATTTTTTATTTGGTCATAAGTAGTAAATGGGAAGCTGCCGAACGCATCATTTTTTAAAATTTTTTTTGAAAATTGATAAAACTGGAATCAATTTCAGATTTGAAAATATTGCACACACTGGTCAGACGTGACCAAATGAGCAGCCTGATATGTTCAAAACTCCCTACTTAGGTCATCCTTAGGTCATCAGCCTTTTTGTGTTTTTTTAGGGGCAAAAATCCAAGGGTGGTCCATTGGACCACCCACGTTTTTTTAAATCCAAGGGGTGGTCCAATGGACCACCCATATTTTTTTTAAAATCCAAGGGGTGGTCCAATGGGCCACTAACAAATAACTTGTCTTTGTGCAAAATTTACTTGCAGAGACTTACAATCGAGCCGAAATTGAGATTATCATTTGAAATATCAAAAGTACCCCTGATTTCTTTCTGAATTTGAGCACACCTATTCAGTCCAAGGGGTGGTCCAATGGACCACAAAATAAAAATTCGGAAAAGGCTAGGGTAACTGGATATAATTTGGGTAACAATACCTAATATTGATATATGCCCAGCAGTGGTGAACACTTGCATCCATTGCCTTATTCTTTGAAAAAAAGGCGGTGGTCTCGTGGACCACCCTTGGATTTTCGAAAGAAAACTGGCATCATTAAGGTCCAAGGGGTGGTCCATTGGACCACGGGCCTATTATTCAGGAACCCCCCGACAGTTTTTTGCCCCTGTTAGCACAGGTCCCACTTACCCCTACCCCCGGGATAGCATATCTGGGAGGACGGGTCGATTGCCCCCCCCAAAAAAAAATTATTAAGAAAATAAAAAAAAAGTGGTTCCAATGGACCACCCCTTGGACCGTTAAGGGTTAATAAAAGAAAGACTTACTCGAATGTTTTATTCGTTTGCCCCACAATGTGATGTTTCAACGGTGACAATGGTGATCAACCAGTCCAAAAAAAAAAAAAAAAAAAAACAAGATTGGATGCGGGATCTGAAGGATTTTAGCATACTGCATAATATGTTGTTTTGTCATTTTTTGCCTCAATGCATCATGGCCAGAGGAGGAAAAAATTATTGCCACAGATGCTTTTATGGCACAGAAAAATGGTATTTCGTTGTAAAAAATCTAAAATTGTTGGATTTCATTCCAAAATATGATTTTCATACCAATAACTAAATTTTTTTTCTCGTTCTGTAAATAAGGATTTTCCGGACTTCCCAAAGGCGTACCAAATTGCTGAAGAAATGTGGAGAAAAGTTCAGAAAAGCACATTCCGTTTTTCGTTCTCCAGACGTAATGAACTCTCCAGACCTGCTGGACTCACCTTCCACTATCTCAGTTATAACCCACTGGACTTTTTATTTTCGGCTTTCTTTCTCAAAGCAGAGCTTTGTGCGATAACAAAGCTCTTATTTTATTCTTGCCTCCAGGAACTGATCATCACTGTTTGTCACTGAACTTTATCAAAGATGCTGGACCGAGTTCTGCAAATCATCACATGCCGATTGGAGACTTGCTTTGAAGCAGAAAACATATCGAACAAATCCTGCGAATTCATGCGAATGCGACATAACCATTGACAATGGCTATGGTTCCAGACTTTATGGAATGGACACCTTGTACAACAAACTGCTGCCTTTATTAAATGAGAGTGCATGTGAGGCAGTGTGCCCACAATGAGCTTTTTGAATTTCCCCAAATTGTCAAAAAAATTCCCAAATTGCCTCAAATTTCCCCAAAAACAAAACTTTTGTGTACAACCAATTACCAAAAGTAAGGACAAAAATTTATTTTCCACCAACACCGTGAAACATTTTCCAGCCATTTAGAAAGCCTACCTTTCTAAATGTGTTATTTCCTCTTCTCACAGTTATCAAGCCAAATCAACATGCATGTTTTTATGAATTTCTAGGATTCTCAGACGGAAATTTTTTTGTTCTTACTTCACTTCGGATCAATCTTTGTCATTAGCTGATAGATAAAATATGACATCCATGTGAAAATGGCATCACTCACATGTATTTTTTCATTGTGATGTCAGATGTGATGTGATGTAAATGTGAATTGTGTCGTGTGCGAATGACGATGTGCAAATTTGCGATTGTGTGTGTTGCGAATAGGAATAGCACCTGCGTCAGGTGCTAAAAGTAAAGTTCAAAATGCGACATGACACGAGAATGGAACGAAAGCGAAAAAACATTAAAACAGAGAAAAATAGCCGAAACAAAAATCCCCATGAAATTGAAAATGTTGCCATTCCCTCTTACATCACTAACAAGAACATCACACTATGGGTGGTTAACACAGACAGTGCTTGAAATGAAATCCAAGTTTACATTCTTAAATAGAAGCTGTTGGTGACCGCAGACTTCGGGCTTTAAGACCTCTGCCGGTCATTTCGTTCGGCATACATAACTATGATAATTGTAGACGACGTGTCTAAAATTGTCAAAAATCCCCATGTTGCGCATTCCTGCAAAATCCATTTGCATTGCTGTTGGTGGACAAAAACTGAAATTTCCCCAGGCCTTCCCCAAAAGGTTTAAAAAAGGGGAATTTTTTCCCCATTCAGCCAAACTGATGTGAGGTTTTACCAAATTGTGTCTGGTGCTGCGATCTGTTTCGCAAACACTTTACGTAAAAAATTACCTTTTTTGTTGGAGACCATTGTCGGATCGGATGTCAAGTGAAGAAAAGAACTGAGTTGAAAGGAAGTCTTTCATGTCTGATGAGGCAATATGTTCGCTGCTGCTGGCGTTTTGCTACTGGTGCAGTACAAGAATGGGGTCACGAGTTGAAGTCGGAATTGAAGTTGTTGCTGTGGAGTGGTGAGTCATGGTCATGGTTGTTCGTCGGATGTCTTGTTTTGGTGGTTGACATAACTCCGGAATGTGTGGTCATTGCTTTTGATTCCTTTTGATTTTTTCAAATTCGGTCTGCCAGAAATCTCGGGTGCATGTGAAGCTGTGGGATGTGTTGATGCTTGAATAGTTTGATACATTGGGAAAAGGGCTCCTTGAAGAGTGATGGGTAAAGGTGGGGGTTAGTATGGGAAGGGGGGGGGCATTTCAGTGTTGGGTGAATGAATGGTGGATAACCTGGTGAAAAAAAAGCCGCAGCATTGGGCCAATTGCCAAACCATGCTGACGTGCTGCGTTTGCAGGCAAACGTGCCAGCAAATTCTGGTACACTGGATGGGATCACTAAAAAAGAGAAATCCTGGATTATTGTGAGCCAGTGGTCCCAAGACAGAGGCAACTCTCTCGGATCACTCCCACCCTGCAAAATGCACTAGCAGCTGCCATTCTCTGGAAAAACTTGTCATTTGCAAGCAGTGCTTAAAACGACCACTTTTCTAGAAACCCTAGAACAAAATGTGAGAGGATTGGAGTGGTGAAATAAAGTCAGGTGGACTGCAGACGGATGCAAATTAAAGGTCCATGGCCCACCTAACCCATACGTCACCCCTGACCTGGGGAAAGATACGAACACTTTTGATGAGAGTGTATATTCGTATTTTCGTGATCAGAGTAAAATGAACAATGATGTTTCTCCATTTAATCATCGTTGCTTCTTTCTCCATTTTCTCTGATCGGCGTTCAAAATGAATGCGCAATAATTCCTCGAACTTTCTGGATGCACCTTGTATGCAAAGAAACAAGGCCCGGTAACACACGCCAAATTGACCATTGAACGCAGCCTGTTTTAATTGACCCACTTCCGAAAGAATATTCTGAGAAAAGATTTACATCAGGCAGATGGGACCGATTTTGCATAAAAGCCGGCAATCCTCTCTCCACTGGGTCTTTTTGATCATTGGCATCGGCCGCTGAAAGCCCTGCTTGACGGAAGTGGGAAAGGGAGCTCCGGAGTCGTCATTTCAGGTTGTATTTTGTCCCTGTTACTGATCTCATTGTTTATTGTTACCATTGCTGTCATCATAACCATTGCTGAACGTCGTAATGATTAAAGTTAGTAACAGTTTTTTTAAATTTGGTGTTATTACTTCTTCACGTTTGAGTTGGTCAACTGCAAGCAGCGAACCCGGATCATTAGAAGTCATTGTCCAGAAGGAGTGCTAACAGACCATTACTGATTGGAACCACATTGTTGCAGTGGGGTTTAGTGGGGCTGGGCAAGAGACAAACAGACTTGAGCGAAGAAATATTGATCGATCCCATCAGGATGTCCAATTCAATTTCAGATGGATCCAATGAGGGTTCCATTCTGTTTTTGATAGATTTTGCATCAGATACAAAGTCACAGCAGCCAGACACACTTTATGATTTTGACGCAGTTTTTGGTGATAAAGGTAGATTGTTCTCAGGTTATGCATCCATTGGATGGGACCAAAAACATGCCAATTTTATTTCTTCCATTTGCTGCATTTTAAAAACAATGATCCACTTTAGTCCGAGAAATTTTCCACGAGAATTGCCAAAACCATGTTGTTAATGCAAAGTTGAGCAAGTGGTGCTCCCATTGAATGAATCCATATTGGCGTAAAGCCTTGCAAATGCAAACAACAAAATTCACTCACAGTGAGCAACAAACAGGCTGAATCAGTGCCTCTTTTCTTTGGGAAAAGCCATCGCAGGGCAATAATGTCATCAAATTTCATTATTGAAGATGGAAGGAAAGAAGAAAAGAAAATGCAAGCGAACGGCGGGTCGCGGTGTGGCTGTCACGGAAAGTAAAATTTCTCTTGAACCGAAAAACGGATTTCGAAAGATTGCGCGATTTTTTCCAATATTGTCAATGATTGCGCGATTTGTTTCTGTTGCAGCATGCTTTTGACCTGCGGAAGGGTTGTAGAGGAAGCCTTCCAATTTCTAAAAATACCAAAATCACTGAATTTGAACACCATTTCACTATTTTATGACCAGTTAAAGCGTGGCATGGCAGATGTTCTTGAGTGGGGAAGAGGCCTTGCCTCCCAAGAAATCCGCGGGGGTTGCGGCCTCTTCTCAGCTCAAAAACAAAACAATGCATCCATGTCACGTTCTCTTGATAAATATGTCAAATGGGATCCAAATGCAATGATTTTGGTATTTTTGGAAAGCGGAAAGCTTCCTCCACAACTTTTCCACAGTTCGAAACCATGTTACAGCAGAAAAAATAGCACAATCTTTGAAAATACGAGGCAGGGACCCAGAATTTTATCGCATCTCAATTTGGACACTTGATACTCAAATTGTTTGGAATTTTACCAGCGAAAAGTTCGGAATTGTTATACACGTCTAAAATCGCACACTGTTCAGCTTTCTGATATGAATAGTTCCATTAAAATCCGTCATCTGATTCAAGAGAAAATTAACTTTCTTTGGGCTGGCCACCGAGATCCGCCGTTCACTCCCATTGCCTTTTCCTCTTTTCTTCCATCTTCTATTTCAAAAACGAATGATGTCATGCAGTTTCGTGCGACGACGGCGTTATCTATAGGAGGCACCTGATGAAAAGCCAGAGACGTGTTGCACATGGCTTGCAGACGACGTTAATGTCGTCCGCTGTTGGAAGTCAAAATAATTTTACCACCAAAAGATGTTCTTTGACATCAACCTCGCCTCACTTGAGCAGTCATCAGTCCTCCTCACCCAGCCAACCCTGCACTTGGTAGAATAATGTCGTCAACAATTATTGTCATTGTGGAATGGACACCGAATGACCGGCAGAGGTCTTAAAAGCCCGAAGTCTGCGGTCACCAAAGTTGCTTTTGAAGAATGTAAACTTGATTTCATTCTGTTCACTGTCTGTGTGAACCGACCATGTAGTGTGATGGTTTTGTTTGTGATGATAAGAGGGAATAGCAACATTTTTAATTCGTTTCACATTGTATTCACACAACTGACACCGTTTTACTCGTCGTATCCCATGTCACAATGTATGTATCAGTGGAAAGAAACGTATTTCTTTTCCTTCCTATTCCTGTTGATTGTTTCAGAATTTTTTTGAAAAGGCAATCGGAATGGAACACCTGACTGACTCTGAAGGTGCTGATGGGTATTGAGCTCAGAGGTGGTCATATTTAAGGATGGAGTTTTTTTTCATTTCATTTGTTTATGTGGGACGAAGCAAAAAACCATGACTCAGTTTATTGGGAACAAATGGGTGAATAGAGCACTTCAGAAGGAAGCAAGGGTGCAAAGTCCAAGGGTTGTTTACCCCTTGACATTAGTCTCCCTCCACTGAATCTATCTCGTATATCCATGACTATCGTGGACCTTGTCGTCCATCCTCAAAACAGACTCAGAGTGTATTCTGAATTGTTCTGATTGGACCGAGACAATCCCAATCGGAATGTGATTCAGCCAAAGCCATGTATGTTATGGTGGAGGGGAAGATGTCTAACTCGCTTTGCATTCAGTTTTTACTTCTTGACTCATTTTCTGTCAATACAGGTAGAATTTGACTCTACCATGCAGAAACAAGGTTTCTACTTATCTAGAAAGCATGGAAGATCTTCCAGATTTCCCATTTCCCTTGATGGGACAAGAGAGACCAAAAATTACCAAAAATTAACAACTGTCAAGTCAAGCAGAAGATGCCGAATCTTTTTGGTTTCCTCCAGAAGTGCTATCGGATGGTGCATCTTGTTTGGGCTCACCATCGATTCTGGCGTTAAAGGTTCTTCTGAATCTCTAGAAATGTCCTGTTATCTGCAGATTTCTCCATTCCGTCTGCAAGAAAACGTGATGCCAGAGAAATGAGGTTCGTTCGATTTTGTCCATGTTGTTGTATGCTGTTGCGTACTGCTTCTTGTTGGCAACCAACAGCTTGGCCTCCGCCCATAAAAAACCGCAAAATGTCTCGAATTTGGCTATTTGCACTCGCATATACAGGAAAATGGAAGTTGGGTGATCAATAGCTTGCTCTTGACACATTTTTCCCATCATTTTTCACCGCATTGCATGTGTTTGTGAACTTCAACTGGGAAAAAATGACTTGTTTGGGTTGTCTGTGTGCTGCCCTGCAACCGTCTGTTGGTGGAGCAGGAAGAAGTGCCACACATTGTAGCAAAGATTTAAAAAGCAAAAAACTAGTCATTTACGAGGGTTGTTGATAACGTTTCTGCCTTTGTACAGAAATTTTTGGTTTTCTTGACCTTTTCTCCCGGAGCATGAAAATTTAATCAATTTGGAACTTATCTGGTGATTTCTGGATCAATCCGATGAAAATAATTAATTTTAAAACAATTTGAAAAAAGACACCAGGTGAAGTCAAAAATGAACAAACTGAAGAAAGGACCTGTTCAATGGAAGACAGGATCCAAAAGTCCCAGGGCACAAAGCCGCGATCGCATCCACATATGCTTGCTGACTGTGCCGTTCGCGTAATCCTAATTTGCAAGTAGAAAGATGGCTTTTTTGATCGGATCGTATTGAATCTTGTGAAGAAGGTCCATTTCTCAAAAAATTTCTCAATTTTGCCAATTACCAATTGGCCTTGCATTTACCCCTGGAGTTATCCCAGTCTGATCTCTCTGCAGTTATGGTTCCTTCTTTATGACTTCCTCACAAAGCACAACTGATTTGTAGGTGGATTTCAGATGGCAGCGAAGATTTTATACAAGAGAGATTTTATACAGCAGAGTCCACAATGCAATCTTGGGGCACCAGTCCGGTTTATGCACGTTTGGGGCACCGCACTTGCTTGAGTTGGAACTTCAAGCACTCGGGAACAAAATACGCTACTCTGTGGTGGCAGAAAGTCCTGTTGCTGCAACCTGCACGCATGTGGCTGTTGGTGTGAATCAGGATACTGATATGTGCCAATTTTGTGCAAAGCTTTAAAGGCACCTCCAAACCTCAGTCAGTTTCCGAGGGTTAGTAGGAAAAGTTGCCGGGTGTACAAACATTCCAGGTTCGTTGGGCCTTTTCGTACACACGGGAATGAAACCATTTTCAATTTGGAACTATCTAGTGATTTCCGATTAATACAAAATATTGATTTTGAACAACAATTTGAAAAAAGACAAGGTGTTCTTGAACAGAGACGAAGAAATACTTGTTTGGAGCAGACCGAGCTCCCAGTTGAACATAAGCCGCGACTCGCAACACGTAAATCCTGCTGCTGTGCCGTTCGCAGAAATCCTAATTGCAAGTAGATGTGGCTTTTTTGGAATCAGGATACTTTTGAATCTTTGCAAGAAGGTCCATTCCAAAAAATTCCCAATTTTGCAATACCAGGAGTGAGCTGGGAATTAGCCTGGAATTACACTCAGTCTCGATCTCTCGCACGTTTGGTTCCTTCTAATGACTTACACACGGGAAGCACAACCATTTTTGATTTCAATGCAGCGATATCCGATTTTATCAAAATGTTGACTTTTGATACAGCAGAGTCCACAATGCAATTCTTGCACTTTCACGGTTATATGACTGTTTGGGGCACCGCACGCTTCGAGTTGAACATAACGCACTCGGAACACGGTAAATACCTACTCTGATGAGTGGCAGAAACGTCCTCGTCTGCGCAACGCTGAGCATGTGGCCTGGGTGTGACATCAGGATATCTTTGTGAATTTTTGCAAAGCTTAAAGGCCCCCCTCCCTACCCTCCCCCAGATCAGATCCAGGGTGAGGGTAGGGAAAAGGCCGGGTGGAATAACACTCATCCACCCGGCCGGGGGCCTTTAAGACGTACACACGGGAATGAAACCAATTTTCATTTATGACAGTGATTTCCGATTTTACAAAAGTGTTGACTTTTGAACAGAAATTACAAAATAAAAAGGTGTTCTTGATTTTCAGGAGAAAAATACTTTTAACCACACTTTGCGCAACATTGATATCTACAGAAAACAAATGAGTGAAAGTATTCGGTATGTTCAGACAATCCAAAAATGTGCAATATCTTTTGTCAGAGACGATTCAAGCATTCTCCGAAGCATCCTTGGTTCCCACAGCTCAATCCACTTGGAAGATATAAGCTGAGAATACTCACAAGTATGCTTAGAGGGAAACCAGAATTCCTGCAACAATTAAAAGCGGATATAGAACTGGGGATTCGGCACAGAAATCAAAGTTTCGCTGAATGTTTGAATGGAAAAGCATTCTCAGTTTGTAACTTCAAATGTAATGATGTGTACCTATATCATTTTTTGGAAGTTTTATTTCATGTTAAAAGCCACAGGAAAGCAGAGTTTGCAATTGGATAAAACACCACCACCACCAGGGCCACGGAGGAGGAGGGGGACAAGGTCAAAAGTATTCGCCATATCAAACGATCGACTTCGACCAGTTGAATCGGGGCTGTGGCATCGGAGGGGGTGGCCACCCCAGTGAGATCGAAGTGTCTCGGACCAAACCACCCCACAAAGAGTTTCTTTGGTGATTTCTGTTTGTTTGTAAATATGGGTTTCGCAATGTACGTGGGTTTAATGAATCCACACATGCGGTTTTCTATTAAACGGCTGCCTCCGTTGTCCAAGTAGGAAATGAAAGTACCAAAGGTTGAAAGCGAGAAACTTTTATTTTTATTACAAAGTTCAGTTTTTGCAAATGTACCAACATTGTTGTCCCAATGATTGCGTGCGTGTTGCTGGCCCATTTGCTTTCATATTTAATTTTTTCCCCTGTACATTCACAGACTCTGTGTACAGGCAAAGAAAAAATAGTTGTCGGGAACACTGTTTTCACCATTTGACTGTAGCCCCCGTTATCCGAGCAGAAATGAAAGTGCCCCAAAAAGGTCAAAAATGGAAAACTTTAAATTTCTGCGGAGTTGAGTTGTTGTAAAACCTCATTGTTGCTCCAATTTTGATTACATGTATCCGACCGTTCATTTTTCTTTGCCTGTACAGTGGCGAGAAAATTAATTGTACCACATATGGTGTCATTGTTTTTTGGATTTTTGAGGAAACCTCGAGCCCATTCAATTGGACTCAACAGTTAAATGGGTAAAACACATGTGTGAGTGCATTAATTCCACCGCCACTTTGCAGCATTGTGCACAGAAATTGAACTTTCACAGCACAAATCCATCTGTTGAATTGACTCGCTCATCCTGCATTTTCAAAAGCTGCAATACCCCAAAGCAACGAAATGATGTGGGTTGCATACCCTTTATTGTCGTTAGGCGTTTGAAAAAAGCAAAAAGAGAAATTCCACGAGAGTTCTGCAGAAGAAGGGGGTGGAAACTTGGAGGGTTCTTGTCAACTCATACATGTGTTTTCTATATAACTTTGCCTCTGAAACCTTTTTTCTTTCTTTTTACTCTTATCCAGGCGGTAGAAATTGGAGCGCCAGATTGCAATAAAGCTTTCTGGAGATGTAAGATTTTGACCTCAGTTATGAAAGAGGATCTTTAATTTCTGCAGCATGGAGTTTTTGCTGAAATCTGAGCAGTTGCAATTTTTTTACATGTATGGTACATAAAAATTGCTGCCGCTATGCAGGGTGTTACAGCCCCTCCTCCCTTGAAGGCCAAAAATGGAAATTATTTAATCTGAAAAGTCCCAGACAAGTTCTTTGCACATGTGTGGGGGATTTCGTCCCGGATCCCCGAGGAGCTTTGCCTCCTGCAACCGCCCATCTGGGGCGCAGACCCAGTTCCCAGGAATGCTGGGGGCATCACCACCAGACCCTCACACCCTTCAGAATGAAACGAAATCCTCGGCGTTTGAATCCAGTGCCGTCGCGGGAATACAAGAGGATTAAAAAAATGATGCAGAAATCGAAGATCCTCATTTTTGTAACCGAGGTCAAAATGTGATACCTCTTGAGCACTTTGTTGAAATCTGGCACTTTAATTTCTACCGCCTGCATGAGTAAAAAGAAACAAGAACGTTTCGGAGGCAACAGTTAATGAGAACTTTGCCTTTCAGAACACATGTAGGACCACGTAATGTGTTCTTGGAACGCATTTTCATGTCACAAATATTGAATATTGAACACAACACATGATACGATTTGGAGCACGTGGAGTGCTCTAAATCGAAAATAAGAAAATACCGTTGCAAAAACGTCCCCAAAAGAACACCTCACTCTATCTCCATGTCAAAAAAGGTGTCCCAGAAAGATGCCTCCAATTTAGAGTGTACATACACAAAAGGATGGCACACGAGTTTGGAGGCATGCGATGGGCGGCAATAATTTGGTACCCCAAAATCACGTGATGGAGAGAGTTTGAAAACAGCACCATAAGCCACTTTTTGTCTTGCTGCTGGGGTGGGGAAATTTTCCATGTCCCATCTTTTCCGAGCAAAAATGCAATTACTGGTCGCCTGTTTTTGAAATTGGGGGGTTCCGGGTTTAGAGAGTGCTACAATCCCCTGCCAGGGGAGCTTGGATGATTTATGAGAGAGTTTTGTGAAAAATAGCATTTTCGCATTTAACTGTTACCTCCGAAACTTTCTTTTTTTTCGCTTGTGATGTCAGTAGAAACAAAAGCGCCACATTGAAACAAAGCTGAAAGAAGTCCGCAATTTTCAAATATTTTTTTGATTTTTTCTTCGGCCACGAGAGGGGATCAGAAATCGTTTCTGCAGAGTTGGTTTTTTGGCAAAATGTCAACATTCGCCATTTTTAATTGTTCCGACGCTCTGTATAAGTGCTGTTCTCGTATAGTGGCGGCGGAATTAATGTCCCACTCACGCATGTAAAAATTGCGACGATTCAGATTTTTGCAAAAACTCCATGCTGCAATTCTTAAAGATCCCCT
>JASGXE010009894.1:0-43049 GCA_030068105.1 Sinentomon sp. SZTP_YWyxl
GGCAAATCAGTCGCAGAGTAGCAAAAGCAATTGATAATTATTGACTTTCCAAATGTTTTGTAAAACTAAATATTTGTGTTTTTATTCCAAGTTATTTTCATAATCACACATTTTTCCATCTGCAAACACCAGTGCAAAAAAGGGCAACCAGCAAAAGTAACTGCACAACATGTTGGGTTTGGTGAGGGGACTCCCATTCCCCAAACCCCCTGCAACGGTCCTCTGCCCCTTGGAACTCCACAGTGGTTGCCACCGCAGACTCCGCTTTGGGGCGTTGCGGCCCAGACCGACAGACCAGTGGGAGAAAGTTTATTTTGAGTCCTGTCATCGGCAAGCGCTGAAGATCAAAAAAAGGAATCTCTGCCGTCTTCACGTTATTTCAATTCCGAGACCCGTCACAAGAAGACGGCAAACAAAACAAAAGTTGTGGGATTGTTACCTGGCTGACATCCAGCAATGACAACAGCAACCAGTCGGTCAAGGAGAATGACGTTGTACTTTCTTGCATCTTCAAGACTTCCTCCTGGTGTAACATAACTTGCCTGGTACTCACAATCATTGCCTGAAATGTAAGACGATGAAGAAACAATACAATATCCAAGTATTGGCGACAAACTCAGAAATTTTCACAGCCGCCGGAAATTTTAATGTGATCCCTTGTCAAAGCACACCATTGGTTGTGTTGAAAATGCACTGGAAGACAAAGCACAAATTCCATACCTCCCTTGCAAGAAAAAGATAACCAAATAAATGAACAGTAAACAGAAATTCAGGCATGTGCAGATTAGGACATCCAAACGTACGAACAAATTCTTTCCACATGCTTGCCTGTTCACCTCTTGCAAATAGCCCGAGATTCGTAGATGGCATGCTTCGAAATAGCCAACTAGCGATGTTTTGAAAATTCGGGCATGAACACTGTACTTGGCTTCACATGATGAGCCCATATCATAGACAAACTCTCCAGTGAACATACAAGACACGTTGTTTCGACAAAATATTTTCCATTTTTTTTTTTGAAAAACAGATTTGTTGTCTGAAACCACCCTTTCAAGTGGTGCAATTGTTTTTTTTTTTTTGCATCTCCATCGCAGAGTCAGTTTCTTCGACATGTACATCAGACTCTTAAACCAATTCTGGGCTGTGGATGGTTTACACCTCAGTCAACTGGGAAATACAAGATTAGCCCAGCTACCATCTGCAACATCGGAATTCACGACGACTCAAATGGCAGGTGCTAAAGTTCTTCTGGGAATTGTTTCAGGAAACTAGACGGCGAGTTTAGACTCTTTATTGCACTTGACTTTGCTCCAAAGGTCTCTGGATCTTTGCATTTTTCTTCCAACCTTTTACGCAAGCCTGGAACTGGTCTTAAAACATATGTCAGGTCTTTCGCTCTGCTGCTGGCACTCTGGCTAGGGAAGTGTTTTCCCATAGGCTCCAATTTCAAGGCTGTAAACAGTGAAAAGTTACATGTGCCAGATCTGTTAAATGGTCAGGTGGTGCACATTTCGTCACCCACTTCTCCCAGACAGGCCGTTGTTTGATGTGTTTCTTGAGCCAGAACGTTATTCATGTGGAATAACATTCCAGAGCGGAGTTTGGCCGCTCATTTTTCCTGCATAGATGGGTGGACGTTTTTCACCAGCTAGGAGTGTAGTGCTGGGAATTGAATGTTTTCCCTTCTGGGAAAAATCCAGGGATTGCGCCTTTAGGTGTCCCAAAAAAAAGTTATATTTTCACATGTAGCTGCTGCGGCTGGCCTCCCAGATCTTGATTCACTTCAAGACTCTCCTCTCCCAGCCAGACCTGAACTTCTCAATCAACTGGCAGACATAGCTCTTAGATTGGGCTGAGTCCAGGTAGGCAGCACCCAACCAACTGACAATTCTCGCCGGATTCTCAACCTCTTTAGGCAAATAGAGAATGAGACGGCTCGTTGTTCAAATTTGGACATTTACTACAGTTTTGCAAAAGGGGCGGTATTAAACACGCTGTCGTGAACTAAGGACAAGGTTGCAGCAACAAAAAACACTCATACAACATTCAACTCTTCATGAAACCCACCAAAAAGAATTTGAACAATGCATAGAGTTCCTAAAAACACTTTCCCCAGAAATTTAGCACCTGCTGTGGCCATACTCTTCTGGCATTCGGGTCAAGTGTGGATATCATTGAGACTACAGAAGGTAGTCCCTATAGCCAGCTTTCTTGGCTCTTTTTTTTTCTTCTTTGCCATTCCTCACTCGTTGCAGGTTTCTCTTCTTTTCTTCCGAGTGGGAGCAGGAGAAAAGACATTCAAGTATTCTGTGACCATACTGCTGCAAGTGAGGACTTGCAAATTGTCCCTTGTGAGAGCGGTCCTGCTACTGAGTGTTATTTCACTTAGCCAGCACAATGAGCTTTCCCTTGCTTTCATGTTGGGTCAACTAAGCTGGGACTAGAGTTATTCCTATGAGGAACAGCAAACCACATGGTGAAGTTCAAGGTTGAGAAAACATGAACTTCACTTGTGCAGTGTGTACCTTTCTCCGTCTTGTGGCATTGAAGCCATAGTGACAGAAACCCTTCTTTCATCAGTCAGCTAGGAGCTTCTCGCAAAGCATTTCGACTTGGCAAACATTGACTTGAATAACAATGAGAACTTGAAAGGACCTGCAAAGAACGTTCTGCTTCTTGATGCCCTGCTTCAGGCAGACCTCACCCAGGTAGTCAATTCCAACAAGTCCAGGCAGGGGTGGCATTGTGGATATGATTATCTTGAATTTTTAAACAGAACTTTTGGTTTAAGATTCAAGATTGAACATTAAATGGTTCACCTTAAGTTTCTATTATTTTTGAACCAAAAATTTTCACGCACTGGAAATCAAAATTCAGCAAAAGTGTCAACACATTGACAATATCAAAATTCCAGCTCTGTCACTCCATTTCTGACGAAAGCTGCACAAGAACAAGAGACAAATTTTGCCTCTTTAGTTAGTTAATTATTGCAATGGAAATTCCGCTAGGAGAATTTTAAATGGCTGTCAAACTTCAACCACGTGATATGTAAGGGAAAACATTTATTGAACATTTCTGTGATTCTCACAAACCTGCTCACCACAACATCACTGTGCCCTTCACCATTCAAAAATACTAAACCTGGGATTTATCAAGCAGTTGACTTCTGGGGTTATCTAGCAACTGAATTCCGGGGTTATCCTTATCTAATGAATTTCAAATCTCGCAAAATCAACAGCACTCTCAGCTCTGCGCCGATAATACCAATTACAGTACAGCTACCAAAAAAACAGCAATAGGTCAAAATAGAACTGAAAATGAGCGCATACTCGAAAAGAACACCTGCAAAAGAGAAAAACCTCAATTGCAACATTGTTATGAAAAGACACAAACCAATGCTGTTTCTGATAGATAGCAACAGGCAGAGTGACAGGAGAGAGGTGCGATCATTATCAACACAATCCAAATTGTGAAGAATGATGTCCAAAAAGGGATAAGAATTCGACACGGCACTAGTTTCGTCACATCCCGACATATCCATGCCGTCCTCATCAGAATGACTGCGTTGTAACTTTTGCTTCTCCTCGTCAGTGACATTTGTACCAAGTGCATTGTATTCACCTGCAAGCAAATTGTTATGCACCTTAAAAGGAAGGGCGAAAACCAGAGAGGATTGCTGAACATGAGATCGCAAAACGAGTTTGACATTTTGCCACAATTGGTCAAATCCACAGCCCTGGCTGCATAGTTGAGGTGGGAGAAATTCCCTAATGCCCAGTTTATCCAACGATAGTTAACTTTAATCAATGGTTAAATGTCACTTAACTATCGATTTTGGTTTTTCCATCGTTAGTAAAATTCGTTGCCATGGAAATTAACCAATCGATAGTTAAAGTTAACCATTAGTTAAATTTAACCTATGGTTAAGTTCTTCTGTTTATTGAACAGTAGTTAGAGCTTAACCTATGGTTAAAAGTCAGTAATCAGTGGTTAACTTTAACCATCCCTTTTTCGCTGATTAGCTGTTGGGATGCTCTTATGTGTCGGCTGAGTAAAATGAGAACAAAACTGATAATCATTAATTTTTCATGTAAGACGACTCAAAATGCAGAATCGAGCAGACTTTTTGTCAACAATCAAAAAAATATTCGTTTTTTTCTAGGGAAATGCGCTCTTGCCATTCACCTCATCTGAAGGTGGTCTGCCTTTCCATGATGGTGGGTAGGTACCTACTTGCGGTTTTGGCATTGATGTCCTGTCTTGGTTCCCTTTTTCTGCCATTCTTCCATCGATATACGTACCTAATATCACAACGCAGAAAGTTTGGACTTCAACCCGGTGAACTCCGCAACTTTTTTCTCTGAAAAGGTCAATCTGCGGGAAAGGATGTTTTTCCAGAAGGCCGTGCACCTTTACTTTTTCGAAAAGCAATACACCCTTATTGTTCATTTGCTTCACGTCTGCAAACAGCTGCCAAAAATCCCAATTGTTTTAGATTATTCATCAAGGTGAGCATTTTACAAATTTCACTCACTGCGTTGGATCAAATTTCGGATGGGATTTCTGAAGCTTTGATTCAAGTTGAAAGGCAAGTGAGAAAAGCACAGTTCCGTTGCCATGGAAACCATTCGATTTCTGATTTCTGAAGTGCTGCTCAATTTTGCAGAAAATGACAGAATGAGCCCGCACTGCGGTAGTCGCGGAGATTTTTATTTTGAAGGAATTTGGCGGTTTTTCTAACTTTTATCAGTGACCAGCAAGCAACCGACGACCCAAATTATTGGCAAAGATGTTTCACAGGTGCGTTCACAAGGTTGGAATTAAACGCAGCGTTTCAATTCAAAATAAATTCCATGGGTTGAATGAATTACGACACATGAAAATGCCAACTTTTTACGCAAATTCTTCGTGTCTCAGCTGCTCCGAGATGTGCTTTCTTCAATTGTAAGGAATGAAATGGACTGTGAATCGGGAGTACAATAAAAAAAAATAATCGCAAAAGAGCCAAAACACTGCGTAAAAATGCAAACACTGCGTGCTCTGATCCGCACGACATGCACCTTTTCAACAACAGTGCCGACACAAAAATCAGCGCAAATTGTTGCTAATTTGTTTTAAAATGTGTTTCCATGACAACAATGAGATAGAAAAACGCGAAGCCAATAAAAATAAAAAGCTTCGGACAAGTTATGGAATGCGGAAAAATGGGTTTGGCAAGAAGCAAAAATAAATGTTGAGAAAAAGTGCGAAGTTCGATGGTTAAAAATGGCCGCCAAATTTGTCGAAATTGTGCTTAACCATAGGTTAACCTATGGTTAACTTGCTAATCAATGATTAGCTAACTATAGGTTAAAAAGTGCCAATAAACCAAAGTCGTTAACTAGAGTTTAACCATTAGTTAAATAACTCATCAATGATTAGCTAACCATAGGTTAACTAGAGTTTAACTATCGTTGGATAAACTGGGCATCAGGGATGGGTAAGTATAATACTTAAGTATTATACGTGAGTTTTCTACGTATAATACGTCGTATTATACGTACGTATAAAAGTGTTTTTATACGTACGTATTATACGTGTGCAAAAATTTGACATGTGTGACACATGACTTGGGGGTGGAATTTAACAAGGAATTCAATTTTGAAGTTATTTCACAGCTCAGGGCAGTGTAGGAGGAATTAAACTTGAATAAGTTGTCGGAAATGATGCCGATCGCAAGAACGGATAATAACAGCTCAAATTGCATTTTTAGATTTTTGTCTAAAATTATGGCTTTGGATCAGCAGGCGATACGACCACATCAGGGGGTTAAAAACAAAGTCACAAAAAATAAAACTGTGACTTTGTTTATTAACCTCCTGACGTGGTCGTATCGCCTGCTGATCCGATCACAATGCCAACCACTGCTTACAAACATTTGAAATGATGGCTTTCTTTTCAAAACGGGTCTCATTGTTGTACTTCGTTGGCTGCGGACAAAAACCAAGAAATTGCCATTTCTCCTGAATTTTCATCTGAACTGAAAATTCTCCAGATCCTTCGCTCTGCCCGTGATACACAACATCGACGACCCTTTCGCTGACCAAGTACTCAAATGCCAGAATTCTCACTCTCATTCCACAGCTGGATTTTGCTTGATTCTGGCAGGATTTTGATTTAACCTTTTTTTAACATTTGCAGTTCATGCAGGATTTTCTGTCATGTTCTCGACTCATGTTCTCTACGCTTGTCTTGGGCTAACGTTTTTTTTATTCTGTACTCCACCAAATAGTCATAGCAGAACAGGCTCTCATGCCATTAAATCAATGGCAAACAGCAAAGTTCTCAGAAAACATCAAAGTTCATCACATACCTGGGAAAAGGAAGGGAGGAAAGGGTAGGATACGCGACCATCGGCTGCATTATTCCTAAGGAAAGGCTAGAGGAAGGAGGGGACAGGAGTTCCGAAAACATATTATCGGAATGTGGACGGAAGCTAGTCAAAGAGCATTCAATATCAGACACGACAACAATCACACAGATGCACCCCCAAGCAAGCATAATAACCTGCACACCCACACCCATTCACAATCTGAAATGAAATCTACAAAAATAGTGGATAAAATTAATGAATACTCGTAAAGATGAAAGAAAACGAAATACCTACCTACTTGATTGCATGGTTACACAGTGCATTATGCTAGGTCTTCACTCAATGCCGTATGCACAAATACTTAGGTGGTTTCAATTACGATAGTGGACCCAGAAATCCTGACTGCCGGATTTAATCTGGAGCTGCCTTACCCAACTTCATCGGGCCTTGCCATTTACTGGCTGTCACTGCTGAGTTATTTTTCCGGTGATCGCAGAAATATGGACGTCCAGGCTGTTAGACCAAAAAGAGAATTGCCGCAGGAAAATTGAGTCGGCCCGATGAAGTTTGGGTAAGGCAGCTCCGGATTGAATCCGGCAGTCAGGATTTCTGGGCCCACTCTCGTTATGGTACAAGCTTCCCTTGCAAATGAAGGTTGCAAGGGTGAGACAAAGCATGAGGTTGGTTTCTGGCACTTTCTCTTGCCACCATTCTAACCTTCTTGCATCCATTTCCTGCTTAAAAAGGTCGACGCCAGTGTTGTTAGTTTTTTGCCCTCTTCTATTTGTCATTTTTTGTTTTCGGTGTACCCACTTCTCTCTTTTACCAGGCACATGAGCAACATGTATCTATACCCAAGTTATAAAAGATGAAAGTACATGTAATTTGGCAGCATCAACTTTCACATGGTTGGTGCACATACAATTTTGGAATGCATTTTGCAATGATGTGTGGCGAAGACAATCTTGCGTGGCCAACTTGAAAGCAATTGCGGGCGTTCACCGATATACTGTTTTAATTTTTTTCCTTTCATTGATGATGATGCTTGTCACTATTTTAATGTGATAAATAGAACGTTAGCATGTTAAAGAGCAGCTTTTTCTGCAAAAAATGAGGTATCACTCGACTTTTAGGTTTTATACGTTTTCTACGTGTATTATACGTACGTATTATACGCACGTATAATACGTGGAGTTTTATACGTTTACCCATCCCTGCTGGGCATAAGTGGCATTGCAACCATGCAGAACCAAAAATTCCCTGAGAGCTTTTTCCAGCCATTTGTGATCACAAATTTCACTTTCTGCCCCCTCTGAAACCTGACAAAAGGAATGGTTACGTTTACCTATGTGCGTCTAACAAAAAGTCCAGTGATGACACATTTTTGCAGAAAATCTGCTCTTTTCATTCAAAGAAATGACAACCATCACCACCAGTGAAAGTTCAATGAAAAAAATTACTGAACTGAAAAGACAATCATTTTGAAATTGGCCACCCCTGACCTGCCATTAAAAGGCAAAAATAAAAAACACCACTCAAACCCCAAAAATTGCTTCTGGGAAGGCTCCTCGACATTGCGTCTGCCATATGTTATTTTAAAATGGCTTTAAAAATGTCTTTGCACTTTCTGTGTGGCAGATGACACATCACATATGGCATTGGACTGCCTATTTATGTAGATGCGCAGAGCTCGATTGGTTCAAGAAAAAAGAAAGTACAGAAAAAAAACTATGTCTAGTGGCAGGGAAAAATCTCACTACACTTGGGACTGCCCAGTTAAACTGCACAATGGATGAAGGAACGACTGATGACACGGCAATTCTAAACTACAAAAAATCACCCTCACAGCCTTGTCTCCCCTTCAATGGGCCCAATCCTCTTTGGAAAGGAATCATGCACATAAAATGAGGGTGGTCCCAGAAATCCTATCGGATTCAATCTGGACAAGCCTATCATAATCTCCTTCATACCTATTTAATATTCACCTATTCCATTTTTGGTCCCGGCAGTCTGGATGTCAAGACTTCAAAGACTTCAGCGAGATTTCCAGATAGACCCATCAGTGACAGTAAAAAAAACATTGGGGTGAAAGCCTGGGGTATACATTCATAAAACACTCATTCATAAGGCTTTACTGGACACAGCATCAAGGAAGCCACATTAAATATTTAAAAAACCTGCCATTTCTGAATGTGCAAAATATCATGCCACCACAGCTGAGAAGCAAAAAGCAGTTCTGTGTTAAAGAACTGGTCCTAACTATAAGGATAAAAGCAAAGGTTAAGAAGGAAGGATAACTACCATTGTCCTGTTCCAAACTTTGACTACGAGATTGGATAGTGTACTCATGTACAGATGAATTGCCAATATTACCACTGCTCACAGATTCTGAAACACCAGAGTCCGTTGACATCATGTAGGTTGACTGAGGCAGACATTGTTCCAGTGGTTTCGGTGGATTTACAAACATTGGGTGACCTCCAAAACTCTGGAAATGAAATGACGGACAATAAAGTAAATCCACTAAAAGAGCAAGTGAGCCAATGTGTGAAAAACAGGGCAAACCAAAAATGCAGTACCACCTGCTATCTTTCCAGATAAGTATTCCAGGTAACATTGGTATGACTACAAAGAGTAACTGAGGCTGCCTAAAAGTCTTAGAAGACTGCACATTTCTGAAGACTGCACATTTCTGTTATTTATTATGTGTTATGAAAAAACATTGAATAAGGAGAATTTCACAACTTGCTGAACCAACTTCCATACCATAAACTTCAAAGCCTAGTTACATAAAAGCTCATGAGTTGTGACATGTGGCAACAGAGTTTCCCTTGTAACACCCTTACGAGACATTGATGAGCTCACTAAAAAGAACAAAAAATATTCTTGGGACAAAATGAAAATTTTTGCTTAGGAAAAGATCAAGTGAAATTTTGCCCTGGACAAAGGTAACAATAATTTTATTGCAACTTTCAAAGAAATAATGGTAAAAAAATATTTCTGATTGTAACCTTGACTCTTCTGAATAAAGAGAATTCTCCTCGATCCTCCAATGACTCCCCATTTGTCTCCTTTCCCAATAAAATCTTGGAGAGTGTCTTCAACAGAGGATCATGTCTGATGATAATGAATATCTGGGTCAGAAGAAATATGGACACAATGACAGAAATGCGACCAGAAGTGCCATCCTAAAAAAGGAAAAGAAAAGACATTAAAAAGAGCATTCAGTCAGTGATGCAACAGGGTCAAGCCAGAGAAATTAAAGCAGGGGTAAAGTCAGAGAAGTTAAAACACTGCTCAAGCTTGAGAAGTTAAGGGACTCAAGCCAAGAAGTTAAAACTTAAAATTGAGGCGAAAAGTAAGCAGAAAAATCTAGATTAGATTGCTTGGCGAGAAATACAATAACTCAGGGTTTTTTTCAAAGAATCCAGTGATTTTTCCAACAAGCGAGAACTATAGTTTCTTGAAAATCGTTGCCAGACATTGATCAGAATTATTCCTACACGGATGCCAGGCTTGTATAGTATATCTATTACGAAATTACTTATCTTAACCCTTAACCTGGCGGTGACATGTACACATGACTCCTTTTCTTTGCCATAAGCTGGCGGTTGGTTTGCCAAAAAAATTCAAAAAAAATTTTTTTAACCTTTTACCCATCCCCGAAACCTCTTCTTCGCAATGACGAAGAGTCCAGATGTCAATTCCAGCTGCAAGGCATCAAGAATGACAGATGAAGGGGTAAAAATCGGTGTCATGTACACATGACGGCTTCCCAAAAACTCAATTTTGGGACTTGGAAACGACCCCTGACTTTTTTTTGATTTTCCGATTGTTTGTGCCAAGGTCAACTTTTCGGATGACACCCAGTGCCTGGGTGTCATCCGAAAAGCGCTAAAATGAACCGTTTAGCCGGAAAGTGGCGAAAAAGCCTTCAAAAACTGGTTTCTTTTTCCAATGCGAAATCCACGAAATCGGTGTCATGTGTACATGACGTATTTGGCCACATTTTTGTGCCCTAAAACTACTCTTGACAATGTTAGTCATAGGTACTCTGAAGTCAAAGAGTACAAATACATATACTTTTTTACACTTATTCATGCTGGAAGACTAAATAAGTGTGAAAATATGCATTATCAGTCTTGATTTGTTGGAGAAAATCATTGATAATGGTGTTGGCATACCTCACAAAGGTTGAGGAAAATGAATACTCCCAGGATGAGCGCACCATATGGCTTTGCCAGTAGAGAAAGAAACCAGAATCTTTATGTGCATTTTTCTCCCATTTCATTTTATTTTTCTCTCATCAAGCCATATATAGAAAGGGGTAGAGCTTTTGTCGGCGTTTTCAACACCATTGGGGGGTCCATTGCTTTGTCTACGAACTCACTGGATGTGATTTTCGAAGTTTCAATTTTTCCAACTGCTTTGCTATACAATCTAAAGGCCCACAAGTTCAAACTGAAGCTAGTGGATAACATGTAGCAGTGTGGAAGCAGGTCCGATTAGGGCTTGTGCGTGCTTTTGGCGCCAAAATGATGCATAGGCATCAGCAATGAACGTCCATCGACAAAGTATCGAATCGCAGCATGGTTTGCAGGTAAAAACTTGGTGCAAAAGATGGTGTCATGTGTACATGACACCGCCAGGTTATGTCTTCCTACCCCACCGCCAGCCAGAGGGTTAAAATAAAACATCCGTCCTACAGCTTCAATCAAAGAAGATGGAAAAAACCCAAGATGGAAAAAACATCCAGCTATTTTGGGCAAGATCATAAAAATGTTAACTTTCTTGACAAGAAAATATTTGACTGGCCTAAATCATGGGTCAAGCGTAGTTGGATGCAGTATACCTACCTACCTACTGAAACAGCATTTGCCTGCCTCCACTTGGGAGATAAAAATGCACGGGCGGAATTGGGTGCAGAGAGATCCATAAGGGCCAACCGAAGCTGCACTTAACCAGCTCAATCTGCTCAATATCAGGCTAATACGACACTGTGAATGGATCCGGCCGAATTCAGTCACTCTCACGTCTTTGCCTTTCGAAAAATCCAACTGTGATTGACACAACGGATCATGCCACCGTTGAATATAAGCTTTTATGTTATGGCCAATTACACATCCCACATGATAAACGTACATGGCTGAACAATAAAAATCCACTATCGGCATTTATCACCAGGCAGATCCAACTCCTCAATAAACACTGCAAATATGTAGGCATCTGGAAAATCTTGCTGCTTTGAGTTTAAAGAATATTTTGTCACTGTTGACCCCACAATCTCACAGTCCAAGACACCACAACAAAAAATGAACCCTCAGAACTCAGTGGCATAAAAAAAGAAAAACTTACATCTTGAGATTCATAAGAATCTGCTGATCTTAGTGAGCAAATATACATGGGTATTACAAGTGTATCCAATATGTGATCAGATAACACTTGGTTGAGAGTATCAATATCAAGTGAGAGGATATCATTCAGGTAGTGGAGATGATCCAGGTGTTCAGCAACCAAATGTGACAGACGATCAAGACATTGATGACTGTAAAAAATCATGAAGATACAACAATTTAGGTGATAAGAAGACAGAAGATTCAACAATTTTGTGATAATCCCTGAAAAGTGAAGATGTAAGGGACAAAAGGAGAGGTCACAGGAAATAAATAAAATGAAAAAAAAAAACTGTACCATTTCCCGGAAATAAGACGGGAATTTTGGCCGCTTTTATGGCTGAGGTTGCAAACTGACACTTTTAACGTGCCTTCCTTCAAGGTGGTGCTAATTTCTCTTGCCTGCACAAGAGTAAAAAGAAAGAAAGGATTCAGAGGTAGGTATCCGTTGATGGGAAAAACACATATCACTTGTGAAAATTTACCCTATCACAGCTATCCACAACTACTTTGCAAAGTGGGCTAAATCAAGATTTTTTCCCACGTCCAATTTTTTTTTTTTTTGGATTAGCATTCTTAAGACTCGAACGACTCAAACTCTGATAATTAATGATCATTGATTCTTCACTTTTGCATAAAAAATAGTCTTGAAAAATCTGGGACAAGGAAAGAGGTTTACCACAAATGACTAGAGTGTGCATTCAGCCTGGTTAAAAGGAATCGAACGTTGAAAAATTGCAGACCACCAGAGAAAAAAATAATTGATTGATGTCAAGCTTTTTCCTGTTCTGGAACAACTAGAAACATTCCTAAAAACTTTCTAGCGGCGCAAATCTGTTTCTGTAGACCAAGAGTTAAAAAAACTTGCATTGATATATCAGAAAACGGCCATGCAACAAAAAATCAGCAATAATTCGTTGATGTTCAACATACTTTGCTTCTCCTTTAACACACGCATTCAATTCCAAAACGTGTTTGCCGATAAAGAAGACAAGATTAGAAAAATATGGCGCTGCAGTCTTATCCCTGATAAACTTGAGCATTGCACTGTCACGGACCCTGAAGACATTGAGTGTCAAAGTACGAACTGCGATCCTGACCATACTCTCAGGATGGTTGAAGAATTTTATTGCTTCCGTGTACAATGGAAAGTCGTGAGTATGCTAAACAGGGGAAAAATAAAAACAAAACACAATCAAGTAGGTTACTGAAATGAACAGCCACACAAGGGTGATTCACAAATAAACATCAATTTTAAAGTTAAAAATAACTGGTTCTTTCTCATGGGGCATTTTTTACAACAAATCAGACATTTCTATTGCATGGGTTATTGGAATTTAATTCTTATTTGCAAATGGCCCAAGTTGGCTTTGTCAACACCGAATTTTTCTTAAACAGGGACCAAAATTAAACCACCATCAAAGAACTACCCAGGGTAGGTATTTTCTTTATTTTGGTGTCACAGAGCCTTTGATATCCATTCTTAGCGCCCAGAGTGCATTCTCCATTCCATTCCAGCTGGTCATATGAAAAAGTGATGCTGACGAAATAGGGCCTATTATACGAAGGCCGGTGAATGAGTTTTGCAAGTTGGCCCCAAAAAATGAAAAGGAACGATTTACATTGAGTGCTCTTCCAAAAATCAAGAAATGCGTTCTTTCGGAACATTCTTGCAAATTTTCAGCCATCTTGTGTGTGTGTGTATCTGGAAAACTATGGTCAGACGTAAAGGAGTTACTTTTGTCATCTGAATTAGCTGATTGTGAGAAGTGTTTGACCCGAAGAAATTGCATCCCTGCCACGCTCTTTCGAATTTTCGGAAAAGGTCAAAAGTGGCACGGTGCATGCTCACATGTATCTTGAGGATGGGCGCCAAGAACAACTTTTTTTTCTCGGGCATCCCCATTTTCTTCACTTTATGTGATGATGGACTCCGTCAACGACTTTGGTCCTCTGAATGTGAGAGCCACATGGACTCATTTTGGTGGAGTTTGAGAAGACGCCCATCATGTGTGCCCAAATTTGATGCAGTCATGTGATTGCATGATGTTTATGAAGGATGCCAACTAACTCCACCCCAACTACCATCGATATCCATGTCGAAAATTCACAGACTTGGAAGGAGTTGACAAGGAAAAACCGTTTGGTGATGTGCATCTTCATTCATTCAAACTGTGTCAATTCCTTGCAAGGGTTTGTCCATCAGCAAAATTAAGTTTCATCACGTTTGTTTATTCTCCGGTGAATTTTTGAAAATTTTGAATAGCCACAGTTGAATAGCCACAGTTCAAAGTGAAAATTTTGAATAGCCACAGTTGAATAATTTCACGTTTTCTTTGCGCGCGAACTTGTTTATTTACCTTTGTGCTCAATGGAGTTTGGACAGTTTGCCTGAGACACCATTTGATTCAAAGTTTCTCGAGTCGTCTGTAATCAGGGTAATATTGGAGGCAAAATCGCCAGCAGGTGCAGTCTTACAGTGTGGTACCAGTTTTTTACACCATCGATATTTTGTTCCGATCGTGGCTGGTATTTACTCTCCATAACAAGGGTTGTCTTTGAAACACCCTGTACCACTTTGGGATTGTTCAAACCACCAACCGGTAGCTGCAAACAGGGGGTCACTGATCCCTGTGAACAACTACTAAAGTGGCCTGAATTTTGGTGGCGTATTCTTGGGGAGACATCTGAATGAACAATTGAAATTATCGACCCCCTTTCAGAACAACCATGCTTTTTCGGCAGAGTAAAAACCGGAACTTTTTTAAATGCCTGTATCTAAGTGTCACTGAGGCTGATTCAAATTCCCTTTGGAACATTAGTCAAAAAGGGTTGCCGTCACAAGTGACCAAAAAATCACTTTAATCGGGTGAACGCCAGCCAAGCTCTGGGCCAACTTGCAAAACTCATTTACCGGCCCACGTATGTTGGGCAATAAATTGACAGAAAATGGTGAAAGGAGATGAACTCACTGACAATAATCCTGTCTTGATATATTATATCCAGCCTAACCATGTAGGCACTGTGTCAACAAAGAATGCAAAAGTGAACAAAACATTCTGGACTTTTCGATCTGCCACCCAGCCCACTTTTTGCCAGCAGAATTCCAAAAAAACTCACAGGAACACCGATTCAAAGTGTGGAAGTAAATTCCTCAGACAGTTGATGCAACCATAAAAACAGAGGTCAAATGAAAATCACTTGAGGTGAATAACAACAAATTTCTTTGTCAAAAAGAATGCTAACCTCGACAAGAAAACCTTGCCCCCTCTGGTACTTACCTCATTGTAGAAAAAATGTATCGTGTGGTTATTGAGCTTCAAGGACAGAGTCTTGAGAAATGAAATGTAGTAAGCCATCACTTCTTCATCAGAGAAATCAAACTTGTGGACAATAATTGAATTCACGTGGTTGTTTGATAATAAATAATCTGGAAAAGGAAACGAAACTGAATGAGGGAGGCCAACGACCTTGAACCGTGACAATTAACATACATATAAGAACATGACCTGTGATAATAATTGGAAGAGGAAAAATCCCATCATTCTTACAGATATCTGCAATCCGGAAGTCGCGAAATCACCCAATTAAATCTCTTTTTTGTCGCTGGGTATTGAAATCAGAACACCTCCGCCAATTTGCCCATTTCACACCACGGAAATATCTGCAAAAATTCACCATTATTTTCAGCACTGTGCAATGGAGGCTTCTGGTTAGGGCTTGCAAAAAAAATCAGTCAACTTTGTCAAAATTATTCAGGGCCTCCTGTTGTCCTCAGTACAAGAAAATTGCAAAATGTGCAAGAAAGCGAGAATCCTAATTTCAATGACAAATCACAAAGAAGAGTGTTGCAACAAGAACAGCGAAGCTCCAAGAAGTAAAAAGCTCAAAATACCCAGGTACCTACACTTGCGATAGGTACTTCAATCACAATTATTATTCTGCCCTTTGCCGACATCTACATGGAGACCCATTGGCTATGGGCAGCCAACTTGCCAGCCTATTAGCTGATCTTATCATGGAATAGCTTCTTCAAAAAGCCCATACAACGGTGATCAGAACCAGAACCCCACCTTGTTCGGTACTCGTACCTCCGTCATGTCGACGATATCATTGTCCTGTGACCCAACCATCAAAACATTCTTGCAACAGATTCAACAGCGAAGTACCCTGAATTCTAATATTCCCTTCACTTTCTAAGCAGAACGAACATAAACAATGCAGAAATTTGTAACTTTTGTATTTTTGCCATGGAACACACAAACTCCCAAAATTGACATCTTGTGAACACTGACAGCCAAACTGGAAGCCAAATTAAAAATCACCTCTTTTTAAACTGCTGGTTTTGCACTGTTGCACACAAATCTGCAAATCAAAAGGTGTTTTCAGAAATAATTCAATGTAATGCATGGTCAAAAGAAATCTTCATCATGGTCAAAAGACATCAAACTGCAACACATGGGTATCATTTCATGGCAGTAACACTTTGTGTGTAAATTTTGAGGACTATGCCACCAAAATGGAGGTTTTACTTAGTTGGAACAGAATGATGAAAACAGACTTCATTAGCCATTTTGCTTCAAGTGCTAAGAAAGAATGGATCTGATTGAAGATAACTTTTGAGGATTCGCCATTAGCTGCTGCGAGTGAAAATAAAGAAAATACAAGACATATTGTACGGTTATGTACAAGGTTGACCTGGCATTTTTATGTCCAACACAGTACTTTTCCGGCGACAAATTGGCAGCCATTATTCAGAGCAAATTTGCAGGGCTTCCTGTCAATTTGGCGTTAGCCAAATCTTCACCTCAGTTGTCGGGCAGTTTATGCAGACTCAGCAATACTATAAGACGACACTTTCGATTAAAAGGCAAAAATATACGAATAAGATTCATGGCATGTGCCGCCGGAAAAGGTCTTCTACGTGGCATCTTTCCAGAGCAGCAACAGCCAGCAGGCGGTTTAATTTCACCCTCCTCTCTTCCTGTGCATGCTGACGTGTATCACTTTGAGTTGTCACGAGAATTGGTTGCCGTCAGTTTTTGGGTAAATTTCCAGACACGGCTTTTGCATAAAAGGTTTCCCCCGAATTATGTGAGGGTTCACTTCAATTGTGCTCAACAATTCATTCGATAAGCTCCTCGCTCTGGCCAACAAATTCACTCTCGCTCGATTCAAGTGCTTGCTTGAATAATCTGCGAATCAGATCACATCAAGTCAGTGTCTCCAGTTTCCATCTGTTTCCAGTCACTTGTCATCAATCATCTCTGTTCATCTGTTTCATCTTAGTTTGGCGGTTAGTTAGTTTAGTTCTTCTGATAAGTCTTAATGGCAGCAAGTCGTGTCAGTTCTGTAGAAAGAGCGCCTGTCCTAAGAGATGTAATAAACACTTATTTAATTTAGTTTAAAAATGATAACCACTCGTGTCCGACTCTTCAATTATCTGTGCAAATTTATCAGTGTGACATTTTAACAGTTTCGACATAGCGAATCTCAATGGCAGTGAACCCAATGGTCGGTTGGTAAACGAACTCGTGATACGCTGGTATTTCCCCTTCCCTTCCAGAGTGCTGTTCAGTTATTTATGTCCAGAGTGCTTTATTTCGTGTTTGTCGGTTCGGCCAAATGTGGGTGCATCAGCAAACAGAAACTCGAGATAAGTGGTAAAGATTCGTGCTGGCGAATCACATGGTAGTCAGTTGTCCGTGTTTGCTGATTGACCCAAATATTGGCCTGAGCTTGGAAGACACATGGGAACCAATTGCAGTGAGATGTCAGTTTGAGTTCTCCCCTATCTGGTGTTGGGTGCGATAGATCATTCCCCATTTCCCCTTGTGAGTACGTGGCACACGTGACCAAATTCCCGTCCATCGGAGATCCCATCCCCCCGTACAATATGCGACATTTTTGTCGAAACATCGGATATTAGAAGACATGTCTAAAAACAATGGTAGGTAGGACAGTATAGGATAACTGGACTCACTACAATGCACCTTCAGTGCAGGTCCGTTTTCTGCTGGGTCTTATTTATTTCTTCACTACCTAGCCAAAGCAGTTTGGAGAAAAGGGGTGAAGAAGACTGTTAACGAAAGCGAGAAAATCATTTGCCAATTCATTGCAGGCATTCCCATATGGGGGGGAGGTAGGGGAGTTACCCCCCTGGCGGAAGGGCAACCATACCCCCCCTAGCCAAGACCAGGGCCCACCCCTGGTCGGAGCCTGGGGACCCCTGCTCGGTTCCCTTTGGCCAAAGGCTAGAGGGGACCTTCTAAGAAAAACCACCTCCATGATCAATTTCAGGAGCATTCCCATGTGGGGGGAGGGGTTGGGGGGTCCCCCTAGCCGAATGAAGGCCAGCCCCCCGGATGCCCGAAGCCCAGGGCCCCCCTGGTCTTATTCACAAAGGGTTACTCAAAATTGAATTGCTTCGGTAGGATACCTACCTACGAGGGCTGGTCAAGTTCTGCCTGCACTTGCCTAGTTAATGTTTTGTGATTTCATTGAAACTTGTTGCATTTTGATGCTTGTTGTGTTTTAGCCTTCCCCTTCAAAGCACTTTTCATTTCTAAAAGGGGTGCTTTTTCTGTGGTAATTTTTCTGCGGCAGTCCAACGGTCAGAAAAATGTCAATTCTGCAAAACAATGATCAGGGAAGCACCAGCCAAGAGACTGTTCAGGCTGCAATTTTTGTAATTCTGCAGCATCCTACCAATTTTCTTCACTTGGGACCTTTGGACTAATACCCCTTTTCCTTCCCTGAAGTGGCAACTCCAGGGAAGGAAGATTTCAGGTTATTCAGGAGCTTATATAAGCAGTGAAAAATGGTTTTCTGGAGAGGAGCAGGAAGCATTACGTGAAGGACTCCTGCAGCTCTTCCACTGATGGCAGAAAGGTGTAATTTTGCAAGGAGAGTACAATGATAATGAGTAATCACTGCAGCAAAAATCAAGTGTGTGGCATTTCATTTTCTTAGCAAGTGCAATCGGAACTTGACCTTCCCTCGTATGTCTACAGAAATCCTCGGAAATTGTTGCAGTGGCAAATGATTTTCTCACCTTCGATAGCAGCCTTTGAAAATCCGGTCACTTGTGTCCTAGTTCTATCCTTTTCCCCAAATCACGGGGAAAAATTCCAACTTCCGTGTTTATGATCCGATTTTGTTGAAATTTGGCACACTGTTAGGGCTCATATGGAAAGTTACTCACACAAAATTTCACCTCATTAGGTCAAGTCGTTTCTGAGTTATGGGGTAGAGATTTTTTGATCTGGTTTGGACTAAAATGTCACAAAATTTGCACCAGACTGTGTCCTGCAAATTAATTTCAATAATAATCAAAAAGCAATTAATTTTTGGGTGATAGAGCCACTTTTTGAAGTTTTTTCTCAAAAACATGCAACATTCCTTCATATTCCTCATTTCCGGCAGAAGCGATAGATCTTTTCCCAATAATGGCTCAAAACATTCACCCAAAAGAGCATACTTTTTACATCCAGTGTGCCAAATTTTACCTCTCTAGCACTTCTGGTGGCTGAGAAAAAGCATGCGAAAGTTCGAAAAATGTAAAAAAAGTGAAAGCGGTAAAAACGTGCCTTGAATATGGATTTTTCGAAATACATGCAAAATACACTGTCGCACGAAAAAAAAGTGTCGCACGTGAATCGCAATAGCTCCTCAACCAATAAAGCTACCTACAGTAATGGCAATTATATCATTGGAATCAGCATGAAATAGTCGGTGGCATCAAAAAGTATGAAATCCAAAAATCCTGCAATTTTCATTTTTCTGACCTCTACCCCCCTTATACATCACGGTTCTGACGAACAGTTTGAGGGTTATCGATTGCGACCAAAATCACCCCTGAGTGATTTGGCCACAAGGGGTGGACTTCAACTTAGGTACAAATCATTGGCTATTTCTGAAACCTGTTTCTGAGGCATCAAAATCACATGACGCAGCAACAACCTCCGACTTGGATTTCAGTAGACAAAACAATTCAATTTTGAGCAATCGTGAATAGCTAACCCTGTTTGGCAAATATGATCCAGTTTTGCATGTTTCTTCTTTCCCTGCAGTGTGCAAATTAATATTATTCATCAACAAGTTGGAATGGGAATTAAAATTCCATGTCCACATGAAAGGTACCTACATCATATTCCACGAGAACATAGGCTAAAAGCAGGTCTATGACATGAAACTTACAAAGAGAAGTCTCATTCCGTATGTTTTCGAAAAGGATATTCAGAGTTTGAAGCAGCTGAACACAAACATAGCTTCCACATCTCTGTCTCATGATCTTGAGAAAAAACGACAGCATATTCTTCTCCAAAAAGAAACTGCAAATTCAATTGAAACATCAAAAAATCAAGCAAAAATGTATCAATTGAAGGAAAAAGGGAGCAATGTTTAGTTGAAAAAAAAATTTTGGTGTGCCATTAACATCCAAAACTTGTTAAGATATTAGGTGGGTGCCAATGTTGGTGTTCAAGCTGGTCGTAAATAATGTCTGATTCTGGAGGATTTTTAACCATTTAAGCATTATGGTGGATCTGAGGACCTTTGACATTTGGTTATCATCAGGTTTTTTTCCTGTGGTCTTTGACACATCACGGATATTCTAACTAGAATGTTTTCGTCAACTTCTGTGTCGACATCCTCAGGAGTGAAGAATTGGTATCACTATTGTGGTTCTTCTTGACTGATATTGTGTCTGCATCCTGTCGTCCGTGTCATCACTAGTATAAAATCACCACGGGGATCATCATCATTTGTGAAACACCAGTTGTGTTGAAGAAAAAGGTTAAAACCACTGGCAGGCTTGTAAAACACACCGGATATCTCCTACAGCTCGAATGAGGTTGGCAACTGCAAAAGAGAATGAACCTTATTCGAAGCTGTAGGCGACAGCTGGCTGTTTTTTCAAACCTGACACTGATTTTAACCCCTTTCTTCAACGCTGGTGCAGTAGCCTACTTCGGTAGGTACTTTTGCTCATGTTGCACACCTATGTGTTGTATAGGTGCTTTTGTGATTGTTAAAATTAAACATCAATTTGGAATCTGACATCTGCTGGGCTGCATCACACTGTTTGAAAGCAATTTTTCTTCTGCTGTCTTTTTCTTCTGCTAAGATTCACACCCATTCCTTGTCACCATTGCCATGAATCAATTAATTGCATTTGGGAATAACTTTTGAAAAACAAAAACAATGCCCATTGAAACCACCTTGCTGTGAAGAAAGCAAACTGCAACTTTGCAAAATTTATTTGTGATGGAGCACCAAAATAACAGATTACCGTCAACCGGGGCAATTCTGAAAAAAAAATTATTTCTGGACACCAGAAGTCCGTCAATTTTTGCTCTAGGCAAATGAAACTTTGGCCGTAGATTCCAACAAATTAGACTTAGATTTGCCAGCATTCACTTTCTCTCAGATCTCTATATCTTTCAAGCAATGATAAAAAAAAACATTTTTTCAGAATTGCCCCAGTGGGGCAAATATGAAAAAAATATTTTAAAATGATTGGCATTTCTTTCCGTAAATGTCTGGGGTTATTCTGAAAAATGGTTGAAAAAGCCGGGGCAAAACTGAACAGATCTCTAAGTAGTAAGTCAGCAAACACCTTTTTTTTTCTCGCTAAGGCAAAAATGAAATATTACTTTCAGAATAGCCCCAATTCTAGGTTTTCCTCAGAAATAAATGGGTTTTCATAATAGCCCCTACAAAAATGTGGCATGTTGCAACTTGTGGGAAAATTAGAAAAATAAGAATTGAAGATAATTTTCAATGCATTAAAAATTCTTAATGATTTTGTTGTAATAAGCAGCCTAGGGAACTCTGGCTTCGGCAAGCCATGAATGTTGTGTCCTTCCTGAGATCTCCAGTCTTCCATGACTGAGCGCCACTTTCTCTTCAGTGGAGCATACACAGCAACATCCAGGGGTTGAGTTAGGTGGGTGCTGTTCGGGATGAGACACACAAATCTGATTTTGTGTTCTTTGCAAGCCTGAATTACATCTGGTGAAAAGTGAGATGCGAGATTGTCTCCAACGACGAGCTTTGGTCCATCCTTTGCCTCTGCCCAGGGAATAACAACGGAAAAAAACCAATCGGTGAAGCAAGGGATGTCGAACCACCCCGACTTTGACTGATTGTAAAATGCTCCTTGGGGGCCCCCTTGTCTCCATGCATGGTACAGATTCTCAGCAGCATAAACCGTGTATGGTGGCAGGATTTCACCATCTGCTGTCTCAGAAAACATCACAGAGATTGATGTCTTGGTGGAGTTGATGACCCATTCTGGCCGTCTTGTGCGCTTCTCGAAGATGAATTTTGACTTTCCGGGGTCGTCGCAAAGGTTCGTCTCATCGTAGTTCAGACATTTGCTGGGGGAATATCTTGAGCTGTTTTCTCGTATTCATAGAAGAAATTGTCGACATCTGCTCGACAAATTGCGGCACGTGAAGGCTTGATGTTCTGGGCCGCCCGAAGTGTGATGCGATTTTTGTAGCGCTTCAGAAAACTCCTCGTCCATTCTTCACCAGGCATGTTGTTCTTGAAGCATTCAACATTTCTGCTGCTTCCATCAAAGATATGACTTTACCATAAGGCGTAGGTTAAACATGTTCATTGGAAACCCCCAATTACCAAGCTGCAGTAGGTGGTCGACAAAAATGGCCTTTTCCTCCTTTCTGAAGATTGTCTGTCGACCAGCTTTGGCTCTACCATTGACAGATCTCTCTGAGCAGTGGAAAACTTCAATTCCTTTTTCCCAATTGCAGCTACAGCAGCTGCAAGATCATCCTTGCTGTATGCCTTCACACGTTTTGGCTTATAGTTACGTACCATAGCTACCTTCCGAACAAGGCTGCCAATCAACTCCAGAAGATAGTAGCACTCAGCTCAATACCTACGTAGGCCTACCTGACAGTATTGAGACTCAATATCAAGGCTAAAAATTCTGTACTCTTCAAAAAAGAAAAACGAAACAAAGTTGGCCTGAGACCTTTGTTTCTGAGACCAACCTAGCCAATAAATCAAGAGGGCATGATACCAGCGAATAATGGTGTCGGTGAAATGGATCTGCAGACATTCAGATTTGCCCCAGGTGTTTCAGATTTGCCCCTGAAAATTGCAGCAAATGTGGCTTCATTGGACAATAATGTTGCTTGATAATAGTACAGTTATTGCCTAGAGTCAAAAACTTACCATTTTGTAACTAAAGTAACATAAGGCATGTTGAGAAGTAGAAATACTCACAAGTTATTCACATTGCTGAAAAAACTGACGATTGAAAAAAAATCTGATTTTTATTTTTTTGCAAAAAAAAATTTCATAATTGCCCCACTAAAAACAATGGGCAAAAAATAAGAATTTATTAGTCAAACACCATTATTTTTCCGAAAATATATCATCAACAACATGATCTTTTTGATGAGAAACTTTAGCTCAACTCAAGGAACTAATTGAAATTAGTCAGCGAACATTTTCAAAATTCCCCACAGATTTTCATATTTGCCTCGCATTTTCAGAATAGCCCCAGTTGACGGTAGTTCTTTTGGTGCACTAATATGATGCAGTGACCAGTGCACCAAAACATGGCTCTATTGAAGACTCCCCATGCGAAAAAACAAGCAACGACCTGCAAAACGATCAACATTTGGTGAAATACTTACTCAAAAACAGTGCTGTCATTTTGGTCACCCCATATCAGAATCTCTGCAATTGATCTCAACGTTTCAACCAGTAAACTTCTGTTGACATCTGAGAGCATCTGGTTCTTCGACAGTACACTGTACAGATACCTGTGTATGAAAAAAGTTTCAATAAGATAGTGTAAATGACATTTTGTAAAATAATTATTGCCATTGGAGCATTTATGTAAGCTCGTGTGCAAGTCTCATAAGATGCAGCTTCAATGGAGAGAAAGTATGCAGCCACCAAATTGCCCAAATTGTAGCCACCAAATTGCCCAAATGAGCCATCTTGCCATACGAATGTGGCAAGAAGCGGAATGTGCTCCCCACCTCCTTCCAACTCTGTCTGTCATGTCTTCTGGAACAAAACTTCAGTGCTTGTTTACAGCTGACTGTCAACTGCAAGCAACTCCAAATAGTTGTTCCTTGTTTATCTTAGTTTTTTTCACATTTGACATGTGTGTTCAACTTCATTGTTGACACTGGTTGAGATAAAGAGGGCGGTTGAAATTTTTGTTGAACTTTTGCTAACTTTTGTTCCGACAGCAGGTACGCAATGACCTATTTTACGTCCAACTTATTTTAACCCATTGAACCTGAAGAATTGACCTGTTCCATTCGCAGCGATCGCGCATCATGGCCAAAACATGTTTTTCACATTCCATCACTAAAGCTGAAGAAAAGAACGGACCTGTTCCGTTTCTGTTTTCACTTCATTTGCCGCAATTTCCCGTCTAATTCTGACTGTTCGAGAAATTCGAATTCGTTCATTCCGGCAGACTAGGTACATTTCAGCGATACAGGAATTTTGGTTTTTGCTTCATCACGTTCGGAGAATATTTGCAACAAGGCAATTTTTTGAAAATTGTCTTCATCCGGCTTTGTGTTAGAATTGCATTCTCTTCCCACCAGGAAGAGAAAGCAATTCAAAATAGCGCCTTATCACCTCATTTTTCTATAATTTTGGTGTTCCCTTATTTGGGCTTGGCGCAAGTGTTTTTTGATGATTTTAGCACTGATTTTGACACAAATTTGCTTTCAACAGGCATTCTCCAAGTCGGCCATGAAAGTGCAATTTTAAATCAATTTTTTCCGAAAATTAAACTCCAAATTTTGATGTGACGAAAAGTTGCCAATCTTGACTTTGATTTTTCGTGCACAGCTGCCAAATTCCGGGCTCAATGGGTTAAGTGCAATTTTCCTTTTTTCAAACAGAGGGATTAGGTACCTATCTGTTTTTTGTGGTTGATCCAGTCCCAGAAATTGCAGACTCATCCACCACGATCAGGCTCCCTCGCATGTGGCAACTGACGAGGGGGGCAGACAGAAATGAAGCTGTAATTTCTGGCCTTCTGGGAAATTTGATCAACCATGCCACATATTTATTTTTTATCATATTTTTTTCTTTTTTCTTTTTTTTTAACCCTACTGTGTTATTTCATTCCTGTACCTATCCCAGATAATTTTGCATCTGAGCAAGGATTTTTATCACTCAAATGTGGTAAAAGTACCTACCTAGCTTTTCCGAGAAAAACAGTGGGAAATACAGCAATCCTAGTTTATTTCACACACCAAAATTACCTCATGCTGATGCTCTAGTCAACTGTTCAAAGTGACAAGTCCAGAAAAAGAGAATCCAAATGCAACATGCCTACACAATGGGTTTGGACATCTTTTTTTTTTTTGTTTGAAAATGAAAACGATGTTTTCATGGAAATGCCTCAAAGGCAAAACAAATAGCTGTGCATAAAATCATGGTAACTTTGTAGGTAGGTCCCATATCCTTTACACTCAATAGGCCTACATCGGCCATGAGCTAGGTTGGCCTAACATAAGCCAATACATGTCGACACAAACAGGAGCAATCCAGGACAGCAAAACGCACAGATTAAAAGAGCAGAAAGAAGGACGGACGTGAACTAACTTCAGATGCTCCAAAGAATGAGGATTTTTAGGTCTCCATATTCCACCAGCAATCCAACTCTTAGCTCTGAACATGATGTTAAAATATCACTGGTGAAACTCGCAAAAAAAGGAAATGGGAAGGTCTTCTGCAAGCATATGAATGAAATTTAACAACATGCTGCACCGCTTAACTCCTGTAAAAACAAGGAGACCTGTTGGAAATAAGTTGTTATATGAATGCAGGCCATTGCTGGCCCACAAAAAAAACTGCTAACCAATCAGGGGGCAATGGTAATCACTTTAATAGGTAGGTAGGTAGGTACAGGTAGGGAGGCATCTATCCTGTTAGGATAGATGATACCCAGATTGACAGTTTCCTTATCCACAATAAATTGCCTGTTGCAAAAACATTCACACTTACCAAAGTACCTCCAGTGTGTTGCTACCTTTGTCCTAGGAATGTGCGATTCCATGCTGATTTTTTTTCTGCGGGGGCTTGAATCGAATTTATTGCAATTGTTTTCCCCAAATTTTTTTTTGGTTCATTGTTAACTGCGAAGCCAAACAATACCTCCAAATTAATTTAACCCCAATTTCATGAAGAGCAACTTACCAAGGAACGCAACAGTTAGGAGTTACAAATGAATGTCGCCGTAACAGTGGTCAAGATCCGAAAAATTGTTGTGTGGTGCCATGGGTAAGAGTGATGTTCCATTGTTGACATGAATATTGCCGGATTGGCAACAACTTGATAGTTGATCAAAGGCCAAACCGTCTCAGTTCAGAAAACCATAACGCAGGCCTAGGTATTCGATTCCGATTCCCTTTTTCGATTCCGATTCTGTGGTTATCTCAATTCCGATTCCAAAACTCGATTCCGGTCATTCAATTCCGATTCTCAAAAATCGGAATTGAATCGGAGCTCGATTCCGATTCTGCACACCCCTACAACGTGCAATTCGATTCCAAAAGACTCGGATTCTAGAAAATTTCGATTCCATTTCTCGATTCAGATACAGGGCCATCTTGATTCAGTTTCCAAAACTCGATTCCGATTTTCCTATCATTCGATTCCGATTACAGGAATCAGGCTCGATTCAGACTTGATTCCGAATCCAGGGTAGGTAGGTACCTACCCTGATTTGAAAGCAACCTCATCTGAACTGAATGCCTGCTAACAGCACTGCAGAAGCATACACATGTGCTTAAGATTGGAAACTAGGAGGTTTAACATCAAAAGCCCTGGCCTTTGACGATGGGCGGGAACTCCCTCCCCCCACTCAAGGGCCAGAGGGATAGATAGATAGGTAAGGTATCTACCTATCTGTGATAGGCAGGTTAACCTCTCATAAAAATACCTACTGAATAGGGCCTACTGCTGTACTGCTGACAAGTGGCACTGCAATTCTGCAAAACCAAACATTGGGCAAACGAAGAACGGAGGTTCAACATCATGGGGATTCTGACTTTTGAAAAAGAGCACCCCTCCACAAGGGCCAGAGATCCCATAGGAACCTCCTCCACCAAAAAGCTGGTTAAACTCTGACCGGCTGAAAACCCCAGCAGCAATCCGCCGTGGAGCAATATGGTCCCCCCAGGCACTATCCCAAAACGCCAGTCTGTGTTCAAGCCTTCTCCCCAGTCCCACCCTGGCACTGACTCCACACCACGCCGCCGCTCTAGTCCTCGTCCGCCAAGTCCCGTGCATCCACCATTCGCCGCAATGTGACGTGACATCAAATCAAAATCAGTAAATCAGTAGGTACCCACCTACCTAACGCTTCACTTGCTCAACCCACAAACTCTTCTCAGGTTCTAGGGATAAGTGACAACAGTGCAATTTTGTAAAAACAAAAAAATTAGCTAACGGTGCAGGAGGATCAACACCACTGGGAGTCTTGAGATTTTGTGAGACGCATCTGAGTTGCCTAATACCAACACATGTGACGGGGTCGAACTCAAATAAAACAAGTTGCAAGCCCAACAAAAGTTCAAACCGATCAACTGATTTTGCCCAATTGGCAATTACTTGGGATGCCAACTTCTAGGAAGTCTTCGTGCCTGTGGCCTGAATTTTGGCTTGGTTATCCTCCCTACGAACTTTGCAACGAAATTGGCCATGGAGGGGCAAACGTGAAATGAAAAAGTTGCAATTTCGAAGGCATCATGGAATTTTAATTTCTGTGACACGCTTTCAGTTCAGTCATTGTTGCGGAATCCAGCATTGGTAGCTCTGGCACCCAAATCTGTCCCTTTTGCAAAGCTGCAATGTGGATGGCTCTGGATCGAGTTATGAACACCTTTCTTCGAACCAAAATTGATTATCTAGGTACTCATATTTTTCGAATCTGGACCAGGAAGTTGACTGTGGCAGGAATTTTATATGCCTACCGCAAAGTAGGTATCACCGAAGGTGAAAAATAATTTCGTTCCAGCTCCGTTTCGCCGGAAATTTGCATTTTCATTTGGTCGGCCAACTTGACGTCAAGTTCCATTTTTGGAAGCCGTAATCTCAAATCTATACCAATGATCTGAATGGACAGGGATTTTTTACAATTTTTGCACCATAAAGAACCTTTTTTGCACCATAAAGAACCTTCTGTTTTAATACTGTTTAATTAATTAATTTGACAATAAATTAATTTCATATCATGCAACCTAAAATCCAAGGTCAGAGCAATAAAATAAAACAAACAAGTAAAAAAATGCAACTCACACTTTGGGAAGATATGCAGCAGTTGTGAAATGCAAGGCCCACTCGGTTTGGTTGGATGGTGAGAGCATATGTGGTGGATATGAAGAAAACAAGCCACAACTCAACGGCCGGAAGAAAAAGCAAAAGCCGTGATAAAAAAATCAGAAACAGTGCTAACATGTAAAGAAGGAAAAGAGAGAAAAAAGAACAAATTAGATTTTGAATGTGTGGCCATTTCAGAGAATAATTTAGAAGGGCGGAATAAGAACCTAACCTAGCCCTAACAATGTTTATTGCCTACGTGTGTCTAGTTTTAATGGCTTAGAAAAGAGTGGACATGGGGAGAAAAGCCTACGGAGGATGAAACTTAGCGAGCTAAATGTTTAAGTTTAAGGGCTTGTCCAGCAAGCTCCTGGAATTTAGCATGGGACAGAGAGGTACGCAGGTCACTCCAGCTTTCGTGCAAACAGGTCCAGGAATTTGATAAATATGGGTGGCTCATACCTTTTATGGTCTTATTACTTCAAACTACTCTTCTTCAACCTCGACGCATCATTGCAACCACAAAATCCAACTTTAGAATGACTGGTGGTAACAACATGGGGTATCCTTTTCAGCTCTGAGTTAACGGCTTTTGTCAGGGCTTGAATGCATCTAAATGACTACCCAGCAATTGCAGATTTCAATTTCGGGAACACCCAGTCGTTGCATGGAGGGAGGCAAGTCTGGACTGTATGGCAGATTGCCTAGGTCAGTGATTTTGTTCGGTGCCAGGAATTCTCCGACTTCAGCGGTTTTGTGAGAGGCGACATTTGTCATGCAAGAAAAATGTGCCTCTGGTGCCAAATCCATTCTAGTGGACTTGCGGGAATTCATTGGGCACAGATCCTTTTCGGGTTAATATGATCATTGATTGTCCTGCAAACTGTCACATTACTGAGATCAGTTACCGAGATGATGTTCTGGATGGTAACATGTTGATCACCAGCAATCAGAACTACCACAATAGCAATTGTTTGTTCGTTTACCATCTCTTTACTGGGCCCTGAACAAGGGTCATCTTTCAGGTCACAGCAACCATCCTTGAATAAGCAGATAGATCCGGCAATGCTGTCATATGAACAGCAACGATCACCATTAACTTGTATCAAATCGATATAGATTTTTCCAAGACGCGTAGACTGTATTTATAAGGTAAGCCCGATAGGATTTCCAAATTTAAAAACATTTTGGAGACCCCTGCATCATGACGTCACAGAGCCATCGCCTGACGTGGTCGGATTTGCGAGAGCGTTGAGCAAGGAAGCACCGGTTGAGCTGTGCACTTCTTGGGAAGAAAACAGCTTCGGAAACGTGAAGCGGAGATGGGAGAGACACATGGAAAATGGATTCTTGCATTCTGTTCTTTGATTTTCATCTCGTGCATTGGAAATGCGATCAGCTGTTGGTTGGTTGTGCTTGATTTTTGTTTCAGTTTGCGGATTGCAGGCGTCGTCCTTCGGTGTGATTGTCCGTTGTCTTGTCGTCCAGTCTGAGAAATGCCGAGCAATTGTGCCATAGCATTGTGCAAGAACACGATGCAAAATTCAGGGAAAACGGTGGTTAGTTTTCATCGATTTCCTGCGGATAAACAGGTGCGTGCACAGTGGACCCACAACTGCAAGCGTGCATTGATTTGCAGTTCTCACTTCGCTGCCGAATATTTCGAAAGGGACTTGCAATCGTAATTGCTCGGTTTGCCGCCGAGACACATTTTGAAGAAAGGTGTCGTGCCAACTCTTCACTTGACTCCAGCTTGCAGTCGAGATTCCCCAAAAGCCCGATCTCTGCGCTGCCAGACAAGGAATGTGAAGGCAAGCTTCAAAAACTTGCTTCATTTCCGGTCTCCCGAACGACCTGGGCCTGATTGTGAACCGGGTGCAGGTCAAGTTGCCGACGCAAGTGGAAGAGAAACTGAAGTGAGCAACAGTGATTCAGTGTTTGAGAGAAACACTCCCAACGAAGAAAATGTGAAACTGAAACGTGAAAATTATTTACTGAGGGCACAGTTAAATGATAAAGTTCGATCCCTCGAGGTGTTGAGAATGCGACTGAATCGAAAGAACGCCAGCTTGACAGTGGTTAGGAGCAAGAAAGTGGCAGACCTAAGCAATGAGCTAACGAGACTTCTGAAACCAATGTTCAGCAGTGGCCAAGTAAACAGCTGTATTGTCAAAGGCAAGACGAGAACAAAGTGGAAATGTGAAAACATAACTCGAGCGCTGGCTCTCCGCCTGGTCAGCAGGAAGGCCTGCAGGTATCTTCGAGAGAAATGCAATTTCCCTTTTGCCTGGCATATCCAGTATCCACCTTAAAGCGCTGGGCTTCATCCATGAAGTGTTTTCCTGGCCTTCAGAGCGAAGTCTTGTCCCTCATGGAATCTCGAATCATTGAATTTGGACCCCATTTGACTGTTTTATCAAGAGAGAACGTGACATGGAAGCATCGTTTTGCTTTTGAGCGGGGAAGAGGCCGCGACTCCTGCGGATTTCTTGGGAAGCGTAGCCTCTTCCCCGCTCAAGAACAAAACAACTCTGCTATGTCACACTGAAACTGGTCATAAAATAGTGAAATGATGTTCAAATTCGATGATTTTGGTATTTTTGGAAAGCTGAAAGCTTCCTCTACAACTCTTCCGCAGGACGAAACCATGTGACAATGGAAAAAATTGCGCAATCTTTGAAAAGGTGAGGCAGGAACCCGAAATTTTGTCACATCTTCACTTGGACAATTTTTGACATCAATTGTTTAAGGATTTTACCAGCGAAAAGTTCGGGACTGTTGTACACGTCTAAAATCATCCAATCCAGCTTTCCAGCACAATAAGTGTGATCAAAATCTGTGAATCGGTTCAAGAGAAATTTTACTTTCCGTGGCTGGCGCACCGTGACCCGCCGTTCACTGGCATTGTCTTTTCCTCTCCCCGTTCGTCTTCCCTGCTTCGATGGCTCAGTTACGTCACGATCACGCGACCAATCAGGAAACAGGACTTTTCGGCGCGATTGGGCTTACCTTATGAATACAGTCTACGCGTCTTGGATCTTTCTTGCATCCTCTTGAAGTTTGAAACGTGTTAAGTCGTTTCAACGAACATGTTCATTAGCAAAGTCCATATTTTTTAAGCACAAGCCAATTTAGGAGTCACTAAACGGAGCAAAAGGACATAAGCAAGTGAAGGGAGTCGGAAAAAATTGTCACAGCGAGAATGCTGACATCCCAAGCTTTAAAATGATACCTAATTTCGACTGCAAATATACAAAAGAGGCACAACAATAAGGGTGTTTGCACGAAAACTGGAGTGGCCTACGTAACATCTTTTGGAAATTTTAATCGATTCCAGAGAAACAAAGTCCTAACAAATGGAGAGAAACGCACAACATTCCTTGATGTAACAGGTATTTGAAAGGAGGAAACATCACTGGAACGAAGCGAATTCAAGACAGGCACTATTTCCCATGCACAATGTGCCCACCCACCAACTTTGTTTAGGATCGAGTGGAAAACTGAGAGGCAGTGCAGCTGTCTTCGGTGCTCCAAGGAGTCCCATCCCAATTCAGAAATCATTTCAGAAACACTCTCATGCCAATCAAATCTACTCAAGACAAATCGTGCACCCTTGCGTTGAATGGCTTCCAACTTCATCTTTCTCCATCAAGCAGCCCCAGCTTAGGTAGGTTGGTAGGTACGTTATGAATCATTGCCCACATTGATTTGTACATTTAACCTAGGTACCTACCTACTCCTTATCTGCTAATCATTTTTTTCTCTCTCACTTTTTTTCTTTTCAAAACGCTCACCCTGGGCTTGTTCCCCCTGAGCATCTTGTTCTAGGTGATTTTCTCTGAATTTTATCAAGGCCCTATTTAAAATTAATTACGTGAATTGTGACTTTAATCAACGTATCCTGGCTGTATGATCTTCACATGGACGGCAATGCATCACATCATCACATGGACGGCACATCCACATTCTAAACACTATCTCTGTCGAAACGGGGATAAGTGATCACATGGCAGTTCTGCTTACTTTATCCCTGTCAGTTTCAACACCAGCATCAGAGCTTCCTGTCTTGACCAGAGACTTCTCACAAATTAACAGTGTTGGCTTTTCTGACTTCTTACTGGGTTCTTTTCCCTCTTTTCGAGAGAGTTATCTGTGCTCATCCATAAACACGCTTTGGTGTGATTTTGAGTCCATTATTCAACATGGCATCAGTCAATTTGTGCCTGCTCGCATCAAAAGGCCCCAAATTGGATCCATGTCTTTTAAATACCCGCCGCATATTCGCTCTCTTTCTCGCCAATGCAAACAATACTACAAATTTCGTCATTATTCTGATCTTCATGCCAGAACCTATGATCGTCTCTGTTCTGACCTCATAGCAGCAAAATTGGACCATGAAAATAATCGCCTGTCTCGTCTATCTCTCAAACCAGGTATCATCAACTCAAATGCTCGCAGTTCCTTGCAATATGCTTGGAAGCAGGTAAACAATAGGTACCGTGGTTCAGTCTGTGTCCCATCTTTGAAACTCCATGATGGTTTGGCCGTTACACCGTCTGAAAAGGCTGAAGCACTAGCTCAACAGTTTTCGTCTTCATATTCTGCTTCCACTTTCCAAGCTTCATCCATACCAGCAGCATCCAAAGCTTCTGAGCTGCATCTTGATTTCTCAATAACCTTTTCTTCAATTGCTTCGGCCATCAGGAAATCTAAATCTTCCTCTTCTGGCCCTGATGGAATTCCTGGGTCTCTTCTAAAATCCTTCCCACACGAATTTTCTGCTTATCTGTATCTTCTCTTCAACAAGTCCTTTTCCTGTGGTGAGCTACCCGATGCTTGGAAGTCAGGGAGAATTACACCTCTTTTCAAAAAGGGTGATCCTTCACTGCCAGCTAATTACCGGCCTATAAGTTTGACTTCTTGTGTGTGTAAGCTGATGGAGAAGCTGATCTCTGACTACATCAGACAGTTTCTTCACTCCACTGATTCCATTTCCCCTTTTCAGTTTGGTTTTCGTCCTGGCTGGTCTTGTGAGCTTGCCCTTGCAAAGTTCACTCATGAAGTTGCGTCTTGTATTGACAAGGGTGCTGATGTCGATGCACTTTTTCTGGACTTTAAAACTGCCTTCGATGTTGTTCCACACAAAGCTCTAATGTTTAAATTGCATCATTTGGGCCTGCCTATCACAATTGTCTCTTGGATCAACAGTTTCCTAAGCAACCGGACACAGTCTGTTTCTGTTTCTGGCACAAATTCTTCATCTTTTCCTGTGACGTCAGGTGTTCCTCAAGGCAGCGTCTTGGGCCCTCTTCTATTTCTTATTTTCATCAATGATCTTCCTGAAGTCATGTCTTCTTCAAAAATCATGCTCTTCGCTGACGATTGTGTCCTCTACAGGACCATTCAATCGGTTTCTGATGTAGACTTGCTGCAATTTGATCTTGCTTCCCTTGACTCGTGGAGCCAGCATTGGGGCCTCACCCTCAATGCATCAAAATGTGTTCACGTCAGATTCTCAACTAAATTGCATCCTTTTAGGTCATCTTACACCCTTCCTTCTTCAGGTACAACCTTAACATCCTCATCGTCCTGCAAATACCTTGGTGTGGCACTTTCTTCTGATCTGTCCTGGAAATTACACATTACCACTATTGCACGCAATGCCAATTTTGCTCTTCTAAAAATTCGGCGTCTTTTCAAATCCTGCTCACCTTCAACAAAGGAAACACTTGTCCGTCCACTTCTTGAATATGCCTGCATTATCTGGGATCCGTTCCAAATCTCCCTCATTGATGAGCTTGAAAAAATTCAACGCAGGGCAGCTCGTTTCGTAAAGAATGATTTTTCTCGTCATTCAAGTGTTACTTCGATGCTTTCTTCTATGAATTGGCCTTCTCTCTCCGATCGGCGTTCCCAGTTCAGATTGTCGGCTCTAAGTAAGATTTTTACTCATAATGGTGGCTGGTCATGTCTGTCTGAAACCCTTGCTGTTCCCGATTACTTTGGTCGCCATGACCATACTTCCAAGATCCGTGTTTATCAGCCTTCCAAGAACATCTTTAAGTATTCATTCATTCCCAGAACAATTGTAGACTGGAATCGCCTTTCACAAAACACAGTGGATTCATATCTGATTCAATCTATTTCTTGAATTTCCTGATCGGATTATTTTCTCCAGTATTCTTGATGTTAACCTACCTACCGAATTTGTGTTTACATGATTTTCAAAGTGCTCTTGTGCCAGACAGGTGGTACCTGTGCCGAACAGATCCGATCCGGTGTATTGCGTGGGGTTGATAAAATTGAGGTCTGGGAACGGGTCCGGGACCCATGCCCAGACCTAAGCCGGGAACCTGCCCGGAGTCGGCGGCCCATGATGGCGGCCCCCCACTGCGTGGTCAGTGCAACCCTCCTTCACGCAGCTGGGAAGAGGGAGTGTGCGTACTGCTGGCGAATGCCGCTGGTGCTTCCGTGACTCCCTGCGCTAGCTAACCGAGCATATGCCGGACAGCGCTCTCGCCGCGTGACTGACACAAGGCGAACCATTCCCCCATTGTAGTGCATCGGAAAGGGGAAGTGAGGCGTAGGTACTTACCAACTCATCATCGTATCACTGCGATCATTATTTCATGATTTACCTACCTATTTATTTTTCTTCTATCTATTTTCATGTTGACTTTGTTTCTTCATTTCATTATTTCCCTGCCTTCTTCCTTTTCTTTCCCCTTTGTCTCACTTTTATTCTCTTTTTTGTATGTTTTCATTTGAGATTGCGAATGGGTATGTTGTGGTGCGTGTGTGTGTGTGTGCTGTGCTGGTTAATGCTGCATGCTTGATGCTGATGGTATGGGAGGCTTTGTTTGGTCGCGTGTGTGTGACTGCTGTGTGTCTGTTATTGAATGCTATATGACTAGGCCCCGTCCACATTCCGATGATGTGTTTTTCCATACTCCTATACCTACCCTCCTCCCCCTCCTTCCTTTACCCTTTCCTAACCTTACGAATAATGCAGCCGACGGTCGCGTGTCCTCCCCTTCCCTCCCTTCCCCTTCCCAGGTATATGATGACATTTGCTGTCATATGTGAGAACTTTGCTGTTCTCCATTGACGATTGCCTCGTGGCATAATAACCTGCTTAATGCAGCGTCTGATACCTATACCTATACCTATAATGATATCTATGTGCATTCACTAACACCTGAACAATTTTGCTCTTGGGATATGGCCTATGGTGAGTTGTTTAACATCTTTCTTCTTTGTTGTCATTGCTCAATTGTTATGGTTAAATTGTTGCGTTGCGGTACACATACCTAAAATTGCTGTGGTTGGTGAAACTTAAGTTGCATCTCATACTGGCCATATTTTGTTAATTTTTTGAATAATATTAAATAAATAGAAATAGAAAATAGAACTGATCAATTCGAGAAAGTTGATAGGGGTCACAGACAGCACTTGCATATTCAACAATTGATCTAACAGTTGAGAAATAGAGTATGGCTTTATTTACTGGTTGCAGAGTAATTCCGAATTAGAAAACTAAGCTGAGTGCGTGCCCGACGCACGATATCATCAATGTGCATTCCCCAGGAAAGGTTTTTGGTGAAGTGCAAACCAAGGTATTTTACATAGTCTGGCTTAGAAAGAGAGGAATCATTGTACATATAATCAAATGTCACAGGTGACTTCCTTGTACTAAAGGTCATAACCACGGTTTTGGCAATATTTACCAGCATCACATTCATTTCACACCACCTTTCAATTTGGAAGAGATCGTTTTGAAGAACAACACAGTCATCAGCTGACTCTATGGGAAGGGTAAGCAGAACGTCATCTGCAAAAAGCCTCACAGTGGACTTCAGACTTAAGTGAAGGTCATTTATGTATATCAGAAAAAGTAACGGGCCACAAAAGAATTTGAACGAGCCTGGTTTCGTCAGGAAATTCCCATGCAACTAAATGTCGGCCAACTAGGTAGGGTGAAGTGCCCTAATACTGACACCTGCCCTAATACTGACACCCCCAAGGAAAATTCATGATTTTTCTTTCTGTTGAAGGAAATTCAAAATCTGACAATTGGTGCATAATTGGCATTCTGTTGCCCATATTCTATCCAAATTTCAACTCATTTGGATCACTAGGTGTGAAGTTGTGAAGGTTCAAACATAGAAAACACCAAAAACAGCCTTTTTTGCTCATTTTGATTTTTTGGTAGCCTAACCAGACGAATGGAGCATTTTCTTCATCTTGGAAAGTATTTGGAATATCTGAAATGTAATTACATATTTGGATTCCTGAAACTGCGACGGACAAGATGCATGTAAATAAAATCCAAATTGCACATTTTTTGGTCAAGTTAAAAAGGTGTCAGGTATATTTAATTAAATTGAAAAGAAAGGAAAAAAGGAAGAGAGGAGTGTTTGAGATTGAAGGAGAAAGTGAATTTGAGATCCAAAGGATTTCAAATTCACTGGAAAAGTCTGCTACAAACTAAGGGTCATTTTGATTTGTTCGTTTTCTTGAGGTCATTGCATGCTGACAGATCGAAAAGCCATGACTTTAAAAGAGAAACCACAGAAACCAAACATTAACCTTCTGTATTGTTTCTCATGTGGCCTTATGCAGCTTTACAAAAAATGACATGACTGGAAAGCACATACACAATGAAACCAGCGATGGTGAAATTGTTCAGTTGGTTTACGACACACCTCTTGTCACTCGCATCCATAAACGCAAACCTTTTGAAGCTGTCCTTTCACTGACCCCATGTTTTCCCCAGAAGAACCCAATGATCAGATGTAATTTTTGTGGCACTGATGAAAAAACTTAACTTGTGAGTGGAACCATGAAGTCCAGCAGAAATCCAGATTGAAACGCAGAACTCCGTAGAGAATGGTCTGTAATGAATGACTATTGTGAAAACCTTCCCACGACCCTCATGGTGACTTCTTGATTGAAACTCATTGAAGAAGTATTTGCTTTTTCATTTGACTGAAGTTTCGGACTCTACACAGAGATGTGGCAGACTTTTAACGAAGTAGATAACATTGAAATTGAATTGATGATGAAATGAATGAAACCAAGATGAAGACGAACGTAAAATGTTGAAAAACTACTCTCACACCATCATTCACACTGCAGAAACGAAAGATGAGGACGAGAGATCAGTACCGGAGCATGGCCAGAGTTGAAAAGCAAGTTCAATTTTACGACGCGGCGCTTCAAACCTCACATCGGGCAAACGAGCTCGTTATCTGCCTTGCATGTTTTCGCTCAGCAGCCAATGGAACGGCTTGCTGGCTTGCGCATCATAAACCACAATTTACTGTGTTCTGCGCAACCTGACAACTCAGGGGTTTTCAAAGAAATATCTGATCACAATAAAATTGTGACAGATATTACATATAGGAAGCCCAAAATGTTGCTGTTCCCTATTACTGACATGGGGGTCAGAAAGATTTTGCAACTTGTCTTAACACTGACACCGTGTCAGATTGTATATTTGTGCATGTTTCCTAACACTGATACCAGATCCAAATGATGTTTTCAAACTGGATCGTTAAATGCTTTTGATGGTTGAATGAAAATGATAATTTGATTTCAGCTGGTTTTTTTTTCACGATTGGAAGATTTCTCAAACGCCGAAATTCATGATTGGAACTGAACACGGTCGAACAAAATTCAAGAATCTGACAAGTTCAGAAGTATTTTTAGACTTTACTTGAAGTTTTTTCACCCGCCTTTGTTTTCAAAATTGTAATCTTTTTTTTACTGGGACCAGCACTGATCCTCCGCCAATCAAATCGAAGGACACAAAGTCCGGAGTCACAAAAACAAAAGCCAGTGCCAATGGACCGACGCAATTGACAATCGGTGCACCAGGCCCAAGTCAAAACATTTTAGTCAGCAAGTTATGTTTGGAAGGACCTTGTTCAAAAGCAGTGCGTCGGTTGCCAAATTAGGCAAAGGAGAATAGTCCGTCGATGCGGAAAACTTGACAAATGACAATCAAGCAGGTGCCAATCTTATTTTTTTTCATAAAATGTCAAAAATAAGTAAAAAAAGCAAGTGTCAAGAAAACCTGTAAGATAATCAAACAAAACAATGTGCAAAAATTGGCAGACCAAAAAAGGAAGAAATGTGTGGAGAGCAGGAATTGGATTTTGCAGTGAGGACAAAAAAATCAAAAAATCTAAAAGAAACAGCATCAATGAATTGGTTTTCTGGTGGCTGCAATATTTCATCGATCATCGCTTTGCCTTCGCTATGATTAGGTACATTGATAAAAAGTAGGTAAACAAAGAAAATAAAAAAGTAAAAAAGTGTCAAATAAAATTGCTGAACTTTTCCTGCATTTACACAGTTTCCTTTATAAAATCCCCATTTCAATTTGATATTTTGCTGGGCCATGCAGAAGGAGCATAAAGTGGAAGTGAAATTGTGTTGTGACATTGGCAAACAACAAGATTCGCCAATTTCCAATAATGCGCCAATATTTCCCCTATACAGGGTGAGTCACCTCGAATGTAGGTTTTTTTCGATCGCAATTTCCACGAAAACGGAAATATCTCCAAAACCACCCCTTGCACCCCTTCAGACACCCCCAAATGTGGCTTCACCGAATCGCAAGAAGACTGCGGTCCCAGGCCCCGTCATCCGAGACACGAAGAACGCATGCCTGCTGAAAAAACGCCCCTCCAACCTCTCCACCCCTTCCCGCAGAAAACCACCCCTAAAACGGAAGCCAAGGGATGGATTTGAGTCGGATCACTTCTGGTGCCTTCAGATCAAGGAAATGAACAACTTTGTAATTTAAACCATGGACTTCCGAAGCACAGTTCCGGAGATAATGCGCAGCATAGAAAACAACCCTAACTACCCTTCCCCAAAAAGGGTGTGGGGGTGTCAATTTGGGGGAACCCAATGGAACCAAACGAAGCGCAAGAGAACCAGGCTCCAAAACCTCCATTGCACCACAATTGCAGGTGCCGCCGTTTTCGCGGAAATTGCGATTGAAAAAAACCAACATTCGAGGTGACTCACCCTGTATATTAGGCACACGACACATCACGCCTGCCCATTGGTATTTGGCCAAATGTGGTTAATTAAAAATTGGTGCAATATCCTACCTACTGCAGCTGATTCTCTGATGCACAATATCACTTCCTGCAAGTTGCAACTCGCATTCTTTGCCAATGCACTTAAAATCAGATGACCGGGATATTGCAGCATCCCAAGCAGCGTTATGGACTTCCCATGTTGCCCATTTTCGGCATGTGTCATTCTGAAAATATGGAAGACTATTCTGGACAATACCATATACTATGGCATGTGAAATACAAATATTTCTTTACTTTGCAGGTGCAACAGAAAACTGTTCAATGTTTGTGCTTTCATTGTTTCGTTATTGTTTATCATGCATTACCTTTTCATTATCGCCCCAATATTGGGCCAATCTTGCACCAATTGGAATCTTCGGGATGAAGATCAAATTTGCAGTTTTTCAGTCAATATGCAGATCTTTGGAGTTTGGCCCACAACAACTGGATTCCTAAAAAGGATCAAGTGTGTGAGCAATTAATTTTTTTAATCGGAACCGGATCGGATGCATCAAGGAATAATTGGGAAGCATTCTCAAACATGATTTTTTCACAGCGTAGGGGGCCTAGCAGTTTTGGTCCTAACTACCCACTGTCACATTGACACTTTCTGCTGCTAACTAATTAAAAAAAAAACAGAGGTCCAGTGCTAGATATCTGATATCAATATTTCGAATAAAAAATTATTTCCAATTAAATGTCATTATTTACCACTGGCTTTTTTGATCCTGTGGCCATCGCCCCCAACCAGTTTAAGTTGTCTGTCAAGCTGAAGCTTTGAGATTTGGCAAACTTTTTCTCTTTCTTTTCAACATTCTTTTTGAGAAAAAGTTTGCCAGTGTGTTGTGTGTGAACCCGAGAAAAAACGCTTCCGTTTCAGCAAACTTTGTTTGGCAAAACAACATTTGCCCGTCTGCACCAGGCTGAAAATACACCAGTCCTCCTGTTGGTTGAGCAGTTCAGTATCGCATCCTGATTGATGCACCAGATCAAGGCTTGGGGAGTGTGTGCTGCATGTGCATTTGACAATTTTTCAATGTTTGTTTGTTTTGTGTGGGAGAAAAAAGACTGAGCATCGTTTGCCTTGCATCTTGCCAAACACAATCAATGTTCATGAATCTCAGGTCTGGTATGGTGATTGTCCTCTTCAGGTTTTTTCGTCCTGTGACCCTGTGCAGGTCAACCTTCCAGGGTCATACATGCTTGGATGTAAGTACCTACTGGCCTTGCCTGATGGGCTTGAATTATAGGCTACAGTGTTTCCCAACAGTCACTTGACAACCCTGTTTTTTGCTGTGTAGTTATCAATCTTCGCTTGTGGGGCTATTTCTACAGATTTCGTGGTCAGATTGGGCAGGCAGCCTGCTGAAGGTGATATTCAATCGAATTGGAACAAACTCCACTCCAAGCTTAGAGAGAAGCGTCAAAACTGCAATGCATTTTTCTGGGTTGTCAAGTGACTTTTGGGAAACCCTGTATTTTCTTGAAGAAGTGGGGTGTCAGTAATAGGACTATGAAGGTGGAGTAGGAATAGGAAGGGAGTCAGTATTAGGGATAAAAATGTCTGTTTTAGGGCAAAAAGTGTCAGTATTAGGGGGGAAAATCAAATATTTGGCAGTTATTTGGTTTTTGCATGAACACTATCAATGCCAGAGAATTATAAATCACACCACCAGTTGCGTGAAAATATCTATCAGCCAAAAAAATTTCAGCTCTCTCGCTTCAATAGAACCGATTTTATTCCATTTTTCCCGCGAAAAAAAAATGGGGTGTCAGTATTAGGGCATTTCACCCTATTTCCCGAAATTTCTGCAAAGTGAACAGGAAAAATACGAAAATGACTGGGCCCCGAAAAGCAGAACAAGACTAAATTGGGAACCGAAAAGGACAACCAAATCGAAACAATTATTAAAAAGGTCAAAATCCACCCAAAAACCGCCGAAAGAAAGTGTCCGTTCCAAAGACCTCTCTGCAGCTCGTGGGGGCCAAGATGGACGTGATTGGCATTGTCGTTCCGTTTTTTTCTCAATTTGGTGTTTGCTTGGTTTGTCAGCCTGCATGCTGCCAAAGTTCGCCCAAGGACAGGAACAAAACAACTGACCAAGAAATCGAGACACAAAACCTGGGAAAATCTGCAAGAAGCAGCAGCAAACTCGCGAAAACCATGGGTGGTCCCTGAAAACCGGACAGCCGGACAGGACTGCCGGACAGGACCGCCGGAACGCCGGACCGACCCGGACGGGTTAGGTTAGGTAAGATTTGGTTGGAATAGACTATCTTAACCGAATCTAACCTAACCTAACCCGTCTGGGTCAGTCCGGAGGTCATGTCCGGCAGTCCAGTCCGGCTGTCCGGTTTTCAGGGACCACCAAAACCATGCAATCCACGAAAGCCAAAATTTACCCGCAAGGAACTTCAAAACCCAGGTGAATTTGCCGAGAAAACCTGTCATTTGGCACAGTGGTGCAATGACGAATCTTTTCCCAAACCATTCTCCCGATCTGACCTGACAAAGCCATCACACATCACTGAAATTGAAAAATAATCTGGCAATTGGCAAAGCCGACCAAGGTGAGGACCAACGAACAACACAGAATCACACGCTGCTCCCTGTCCACGCAGCGCAGCGAGCGAACGAGTGAAGAGCCGCAACGCCTATGCAACGCCTATGTGACAGGTTTTCTCTGAGTCAGGCTGTGAACATTGTAACTCGACCCACTGACATGCTTGAGCCGAATGTTGGAACAGCTATTGATCTTATTTTTCACTGTCCACAATCAACAGCAATGTCAATTAAATCCTTTATAGGCATGAGTGACCACTTTATGATAAGTGCCTTTTTCCAGGTTGATTGTTGTGCACCTCCCCCTCTCCCTTCCCACCAAAGTGACCTTGGCCGCACATATCTTTTTGACAAATATGACAGGGATGCTGTCGATAGATTACTTGACTTTGCTCTGCTTGACTTCTGTAATCTTGACCCCATAGTTGACCAGCTCTGGACTGAATTCAAGACAGTTTGCACTTTGACCATTGATCACTTTATACCTAGGCGGGATCCAATTAAAATTAGAAATCTCTCCTTCCCACCTTGGTTTAATGCCAGTCTTCGCCAAAAATACTTCAAAATGTTAAACCTTTTTTCTTCCTGCTCCTCAAACCAGAATCTGTTCCCTCTTTATGCTGCTGCTTTAAAGGATTACCAAAACAATCTGAATTTCATTGAGGCACGCTTTGTTCAGAAACTTGCAATCAATGATGTCATCACATCAAAGCAGTTTTGGAAGTTCCACAATAGCAAAACTTCCAGTCAATGTGCCTTTGGTGCCAATGCTGGGTCGAGTAGCTGTTTTGCTTTGGCTCTGAAGAGCTATCTCAACCCAAAGATTCCTGCTGCATCCACTGTCACCCACAACCGAGTTCAAGCTTTTCTCCGTGATGCTGATTTGATTTCCCTGGAAGCGGTGGTTAAAGCGATCAAAACATCAAAGAACTCCACTTTCAATGTCATTGATTCCATACCTATGGCATTCCTTAAAAACCACTGCGACAAACTAAAAACTTTCCTTTTTGTGCTCTTCTCAGTATCCTTGGCCCAAAATGTAATCCCAAATGATTGGAAAATGAGTATCGTGATACCACTAGCTAAAGGTGGCCAGCCTCTTTCCACTACGTCCTTCCGACCAATAAGTCTTATCAGCTCTTCAGCTAAACTTATGGAAAAGATGGTAGCTGGCTATTTATATCGGTTGCTCGAGGGTCAAAAATTCTTCTCTCAGCATCAGCACGGTTTCCGCAGCAAGTTCTCTTGCGAATCCCAATTGACCAGTTTTGTGCATGACATCGCCACTGCTCTCGGAAAGTCCAGTCAGT